>JAOSBK010000005.1:14304914-14315637 GCA_027568895.1 Erythroxylum shatona | reverse complement strand
AATTATTCCCCCCAGTAAGAAGCAGATCAGTCAAGCCAAAAGCTACCCAAGATTTCGATAATGCCCGCTGAACCACTAGGAAGGCAGGGCGTTTTCCAAGGAAGAAGCCAAACAGGGCATACCGCAACTTAGCTGCTCCCTGCTGTGCAAGCTCCTGAGGAGGGATTACCACAATGTGATAGGCTTTAGTGTCTGGAGGATAGAAAGTCAGTGTCTTAGGCAAAGAAAGGTCCACCTGGCCATCAGCCACGACCGATTTCCAAGATCTTGGTTTAGGGGGTTGAGGGTTGTTGGTCGGAGCAAGGTTGGAAGTCGACAAAGCAGGTTTTAAAGTAGAAGACGGTTCCGGAACAGGGACATTTGGGCCTGAGTTTTGGGAATGAGGGATTTGGTCAATGGGTACAGAAGTAGGTCGGGGAGGAGACGAAGAAGCAAGAGGGGCTAGAGGAGTTCGAGGAAGAGGAGGAAAAGGAGAGGTAGAAGAAGAATCCATGGAAAACAGCAAGATCCCACGCTATGAGCTCTCAAGATCTGGGACACTCGCCGGCGCTCACATCGCTCAACACCACCTTATCAACATCGTAAATCTTTTGGATGCCTTTGTTTTATTGTTACACCTACAAAATGTAGAACAAAATTTGAAGTCAAAGCCCATCCATATGTTTTCATAGGATATCCTTACTAGAAAAAGGCTTGTAATGTGCTCGATCTGATTACTAGCATCTCTTCTAAGGATGTTTTTCATGAACATTTCTATCATTTTCATATTTCCTTTCTTCATAAAAATATATCATCTTCTGTTTTTCCTTCTCCTACCACTAATACAAAACTTTCCTTCTTTTCCTTTTCTTTTAATGAATTCTCTTTTCCCTTATCTCAACTTGATATTACCTCTACTCCCTCAAACCAACCTATTCCTTCTACTTCTCCTATATAAAAGTTCCCTCCTCTCAAAAGATCAACTAGAATTCATAAAGCTCCCACTTAATTGTAGGACTATATTGCTAATAACATCACCATTCCCTCTCATTGGTCAAAGTTTGTCTAATTTCATCACCTACCTCTCCCTCACCAAGCTCATATCTCCATCCTCACTACATACACTGAACCTTATTCCTATCAAAAGGTTTCCATTAACCTAGATTGGGTTTTAGTAATTAAGAAAGTGATTAAGGCATTATAGACTAACTAGACTTGGGATATAACAGCCCAGATCACCCACTCACAGATATTATCCACTTTGAGTTTTGGCTCTAAAGGCCTTAACATGAACTTAGAGCTCATTGGTATGCGAAATCTTGGTGATTTCTGACATATAAGCTTCTAAATGTGTAAAAATGAGTCCATTAGATGGATATGACCATGGTGGTCAAATTAAATGTGTTTTAATGCCTTAGAGGTGATTAGACATGATTTATAGACTTATTGGAAACTTAGAAAGCTTAACTAGAAAAGTTGATGTACATAAGGACTTATTTGCAAATTGTCAAAAGTTAAGGACTTAAACATAATTTTTAAATTCTTGGAGGACCAATATGTAATTTTATAAATTTAAGGACTTAATTATTATTTCCAAAAGTCCAAGGACCAAAATAAAAATAAAAGTTTTGGTAATTCCCAAATTTTGGGCTTAATTGCGAATTTAGGAAAATTTAGAGAGTATAATGGTAATTTCATATAACCTAAGGGTAAAAAGGTAATTTCACTATATTTTGGTCAAAAAAGAGTCAAAATTTTAGACCCTTCTTATGTGTGACAATGCACTTCATTGTTAGGACTTAAACCATCTTGTTTTAATTAAAAAAGGACAAAGAAAGGAGAAGAGAGGAGAGAAAGAAGCAAGTTTCGGCTATCACTATATTTCACCCTTCCTTTTTTTTCAACTCAAACCAAGGTGTTCTAACCTAATTTGGGGTCAAGGAACTCAAATCTATCATTATATTTGAGAAATTATCAAAGGATTTAAAGATATCACTAAAGGAAAGTATACGCTCGGGAGCTGTGGATCAAGGAGCTTGTACCGAAGGTTGTTGAAGTTAAGAGAGCGTGCACCTTCTTTTGAGGTGAGTTGAAAAAAAAGTATTTTTCAAATAGGATTAGAACATCCTAAGATAAGTATGATGACTGTATGTGAATTTTGAGCTTAGGCAACGTATGGTAGAATTGAATTTCAAATGGATGCTAATATGTTTAGGTATTTAATAAATGACATTGTTTTGAGCAACTATGCATTTGAAGTACAAAAGATAACTTTTACTATTTGAAATAATATTTCAAAATAATTTTTGAAACTGATATTTTTATTACATATTTTGAGAAATGTTATTGCTTTTAACAAATCTGAGTTTAAAATGCAAAGAATAATGCTTTATTTTATGAAACTACATTTTTAAATAACTTTGCACTTGAATTGTGAAAGATAACTTTTATTGCATGAAATAATATTTTGGAATTTACATAAGCATAATTGGGTCATGTATTTTGCATGTATTTGTTCTCTTTGGCTTATAGCCATGGTACGGTTTCATTTTATCGATTGGACTGATAAATAAATATATGATGTTTTACTTGATTTTTGTACTTAATTTTTTATATGATTTTGGTGATTGGTGAGGAGACGATTAGCCAATCGTGTGCTAGGCATAACTGATTAAGCAATCCCCATACCCTTGACGCTGGTACATAAAAGTCAAGTCCTTGTATTGACACTTTTCTATGGGACTTACGGGTGATTCCATACCTAGGGTTTGGATACCACGAGGTCATTACCTAGGATCATGACGTTCTTGTCGACTGTAGTCCGGATTCATCATGGATGAAAGTCGAGCCAACATTGAGAATTGGTGGGTGTGCACATTAATTTAGCCGACTAGTAGTGTCACACATGATTATTTTGGCTTATTATGATATTTGCTTTCTAATAAGATTGATTTATAAATCTGATGTTTTTATGCATTTGTATACTAGAACTAGAACCTATGTCCACCAGATGGGTAATTAATAGGCTGAGCTTATGTGGTTCCTAACCAGTATATGATGAGGCATAGGTTAGACTTAAGTGTTTTTATGTCATGTATATTCACTTCATAGATTATCTACACCGTCTTGGTATGATCGAATTCTATTTTTGGTATATGTTTTTCCTGCTCACTAAGTACCTGATGTACTCACCCCTTCCACTTTCCAACCATGCAGGTTAATTTAGTGAGTTTGAAGCTCTGAGTGAATCGTGTAGTTTTTCGATATTTTCAGAGTATTACCACACGTGGGTGGTTTCTTATTTTGTACTTTTATTGTTTAGTAACTCATGAACTGTATTTATATAGATATGCTTTATGATTTTGTAAGATAAATTTTGATTGCCTTAGGTTTTATAAATGACTTTATGTATGAATCTTTTGATACTATTATTGAGATTACCTTGAGTGGACTTTAAAGTCCCAAAGTTATAGTTGGATGTGAATATAGGAGTGTGTTTAAAATTGTCTGCAAGTTTTGGGATTTTTAAGACATAGCCGTTGTGCTGCCCAAATTTAAAAAAAAAAATATTCATTTTTCCTTGCATAGTTAGATTAAGGATACTGAAAGTATCCATAGCCCGATAATGCAGCAGTTATCATGGGCCTGATGTGGTACCGGGTCGTGACAATTAAATTAGTATCAAAGCTAGTACCCGAATCATTGTGACAGTTAGGCTGAACCTTAAAAAGGCTTGGGCCTCATGGGGGTGGAGAGTGTGAGATCCCAAATCAGTTGGAGAGGGGAACGAAGTATGCCTTATAAAAGTACGGATACCTTTCCCTTACATACGTGTTTTTCATGTCCTAACACACTGAATCCTATCAGAACTCCGAAGTTAAATATTCTAGGACAAGAGTAGTATCAGGATGGGTGATCTTATGGGAAGTTCTCAGAAAAAGCAAAACCGTGAGAGCTTGGCCAGGTCAAGGCCCAAAGCGGATAATATCTGTAAGCAGGTGATCTGGGCTGTTACATGAAATGTGACTAACCTCCCTCCTAGAAAAAAGGTTATACCATGTAAATGAGTTTATAAGGTCAAGTTAATTATAATGGGACCTTAGAGAGACTTAAAGATAGATTAGTCATAAAATGATGGTATTGATTTTCAGAAGACCGTTCCTCTTGTAGTCAAGATGGCTAATGTCAGAACTATCATGCTTTAGCAGCTCATAAAAATTGGGATTAGTTTAAGCTTGATATTAAAAATGTTTTTCTACATGGTGACTTTGAGAAAGAAGTTTACATGAAATTGTCTGAAGGTATAGATAATCATCATAACAAGGTTTGCAAACTCAAAAAATCCCTTTATGGCCTTAAATAAGCGTCAAGGTAGTGGTTTGCTAAATTGTCTATCACTAATGAGCAGTTAGGATATATTCAACTTAAGAACGATTACTCCCCATTAATCAAGAAGTAGGGTTCTCATCTTACCATTGTAGTTGTTTATGTTGATTACAACTTAGTGATTAGTTCTAAACATGCTTAAATTCCGACTCTACAACATCTTCATTTAAAATTTAGTATCAAAGACTTGGGAAAATTGCATTATTTCTTTGGTCTTAAAGTTGGTTATACTTCTCATGGTATTAGTCTCACTCAAAAGAAATTTACTATTGAACTATTATCTAAAGCTAGAATTCTTGATGCTAAAAGTGTATGCACCCCTTACCTATTTATCATCATCTAGCTATTGATGTTTGAGAAATCCCACTTATTACAGAATGATCATTGGGAAACTCAATTACCTCACTCATACTAGACCAAATTTCGCTTCTAATGTTCGAACGTTGAGTCAATTTATTCAACAGCATCAAGTACCCCATTTGCAAGCCTTGGAACATATTCTTAAGTATGTTAAAGGCACATCTTGTCAAGGTATTATGTTAAAAGCTAATTATCAGCTCAAACCTCAAGCTTTCTCATATTCTGATTAAGCCAATTACCCTACCTCTCGACACTCAATCACTAGTTGGTCAATCTTCTATTAGTTGGAAGAACAAGAAGCAAAGCATGATCTCTAAATCATCTGCGGATACTAAATATAGTCATATCATAGGCTGCCTTTAAATTACACAACTTGTAAGGCTTTTGGATTGATTGAATATCCTGAATCTTAAGCTTGTTCTCTTATATTGTGACAATCAAAGTGCTCTGCCCGTAGCTAAGAATCCGATTTTTCATGAGACAACTAAGTATATAGAGTTAGATTGTCACTTCAAACGCGAGAATATCATGGAAGGTCTAGTACAATTCACATATCTACCCACAAAATGTCAACTTATTGATGTTCTCACTAAAATCTTTCCTATTGCTCAACATTGGCAGCTTCTACTCAAGCTAGGAATGTTGTTTTCTTCCTTCAGCATCCTGCCACGTCGACAAGTTTGTTATGGCCATATAACCAATTAGTTTCAGCTATGTAACATAATATATTTCTTTTATTCTTTTGTATATAAATATGTACAAGGAAGAGGCACTAACAATACAAGCCTTTTTTTTTTTTCTATTTTGCTTCCGTTTTAGTTTGTCATTTACGCTGTTTACGAAGGTCTGAACATCAAGTCACAAAATGTAACACATGCAGCATCTTTATGTTTCGAAAAAATCACGATAAAAATGATAAGTGTAGAAAAGTCAGAAAATAGCATTGGTAGTAGCTCCAATTCAACATCTTAGACATGAAACAAATTCGGACTTTTTTATCCCTTCCGAGTTCAAATGTTCAAACAACGTAAACGTAAATTTGTTGGGGGCATATATATAACACGAAACAGAAAGAATGGCAAGATGAAGGCGCCAGTCAATTTGCACAAGAGACTTGGTATTCCAACCAGGGAAAGAGAACTCTAGATTGGGTCTACCCCTAGCAGTTGAAGCAGAAGTCCAATCAAGAAAGTCATATTGCCCAGCGTGGGAAAACTAAACTTGGTTTCTCGTCATTATCATATGACCGAAAATCAAATAGCAGAGCATTTTGAAAATTTATCTTAAATCTAATAGCAAAATGCAAGTATATTGACATACTTTCCATGTAAGATGAAGAAAACTATGAGCATTGTTAAGAGAGTTGGAGGAAAATAGTGGGTGGTTAATAAGGATAAATGATCCAAATACTACACCCAGATGGAAAGACGGTTAATTTTGTGTGTTCGTAAGTCAGTGTTAAATTGAATGATTCGTATTAAACCAACTTTGTTCTTCGAGGTCTATATAGGAAGACAAAAAGGGAAAGACATTCTTACAGTTTTGAAATCATAGAGTTGTCAGAGAGGTATAATATACACAGAACAATGATAAGGCTGACTGTGGCTTAGCCTCCGGCCATAAGTATGCAAATCATGCGTCACGTTGGACATCAGGACTTTCTTCATCTTGCTTTTCACTTTCAGATTCTCCATCCCTTTTCTCACTGAATTTTAATCTTAGTGGACGGCCCATTAAGTCCTGAAGACGATTGAAAATCACGTAGCTTCTCCAGTATAACATACTCAAATAGAAAATGGATATCAACAAACAAGAAGACTAATCTGACAGAAGGAGTTGACTTGTTGAATGTATATCTGAGAATGCATGAAATGATAACTATCATGAAATTTATCATCTGTCCGCAAATTAAAATCGTCATAAAGATGAAATTCCAATCTATTCTTCATTCACAGTATTGGATATCAACGATAAGCACGTATTTATCTCATAATTTACCCCAAGCTTTTCTAGTTTTCCATTCCCTCAGATGACATATAATTAATTACGAAGACCAAACCACTGAGCAACCGAATTATCCATTTAGAAAATTCAGGCTTGTTAAAATAATTGGGTTGAAATTTCTTTATCCATATAACGGGAAAAAAATTTTGAATAATTAATCATGTTACACCAACTAACTTAAGATAAAAGAAGAAAAAAAAGAGTCAAAAGATAAAAGGTCAGAGATAGAACCAACTATTGTAGCTATAACAAGGTAATCACGTCCAATTTGTCAAACTTAGTTGGCGTGCTTAACATACCTAATAAAACAAATAATAGTTGGCCAACCATACTTTTAATCTCCTAAAGGAGATAAACAAATAAAAAGCATTCCATACGGGCAGAACAAAAATAAAAAGAGAGACAAATAGGGTGAGAGAAAAAGAAGAGACAAAAAAATATGTATTTTTTATGGGTCTAATTTTTTTCCTTGTAATTTTTCAATTTTCCAATAGTAAAATTCACTTGTCTTTATCCGTAGTTTTTACCCTGATTTAGAAGCTTTTCAAGCAAAATTTATGTGTTTATTATATCTTTAATATTTTTAGTTTCGTTTTAGTTGCGACCCTATTCTATCCAAGTCCTAATTGTTCCTAAAAAGTGGTATCAGAGTCAGTCTTAGGTGTATATATTTGCTTATTGTATGCTCTATGGTTGCTACCAAGAATGGATCCTCCACATCAAAAGATAAGTTAGAATACTATTCACCATGTTAAAGGCACTATTCATAATGCGATTGTGATAAAAGAAATGGCAGCAAAGTACGACATTGGAAAATTCAATTGGAGCAATTTTTCATTGTAGAAGCTGAAAATAAAGGTAATCTTAAGAAAAGATAATTGTCTCACGGCCATTGGTGAACGGCCAGCTGAAGTCATAGATGAAAAGTGAAACGAGATGGATGAGAATACTATAGCTAATCTTTACCTAGCTTTAACTAATGGAGTATTATCCAACATAGAGGAAAAGAAGACTGCGAAGGAAATATAGGATCACCTCACAAAATTATACAAGGCCAAATCACTCTACAACAAAATATTTCCAAAAAGAAAACTATACACTTTTCGTATGGTGGAATCCACTTCGATGACGGAGCACTTAAGTATTTACAATATTCTATTTTTGCAACGCACATCATTGGGACACATAATAACAATAAGTGAACGTAGGAACTTCTACTTCAAAGTCTGCCAAATTTATATGATCAACTCGTAATAAATTTAACAACTAATACAAACACTTTAGTCTTCAATGACATTACAACTGCTATTCTGGAGGAAGAGAGCCAACGTAAAAGCAAGAAAGACAGGTTGGCAAATTCGCAACAAGCGGAGGCCTTGGCGATGATGAGAGATAGATCAATGAAACGTGGTCTAAGTAGAAGCCACAATCATAGTAGATCAAAATCTAGGAATAAGAAGAACTATAAATGCTACAATTGTGGCAAGAAAGGTTCACATAAAAAAGGATTGCTAAAATCTAAATAAGAAAGATTTTGTTCCTCAAGGAAAAGTTTCAAGCACTTCAGATGATGAAAGCACAATGATTTGTGAAGTAGCAACAACTACTGGAGGAAAGAGAAGATTTGCTGATGTCTGGCTAATTGATTCAGCAGCTAATTTTCATATGACCTCTCAAAGAGAATGCTTCCATTAGTATGAATCTGTCTTTGGAGAATTTGAGTACAATTGTAATGATCAAGCTCTTAAGATCGTTAATATTGGCACCATCAAGTTAAAGTTGTATGATGGTATAATTTAGACTATTGAAAAAGTGTAACATATGGAAGGCTTGAAGTCAATACCACCTGTTATGTAGTGAATCAAGCTCCATCAACTAAAATTGAGTTGAAGATGCCAATGGAGATGTGGACTGGTAAACTAGTGAATTATTCCAACCTCCATGTATTTGGAAGTCCTGCTTATGTGATATTCAATGCCCAAGAAAATAAAAAGTTGAATCCAAAATCTATAACATTTATTTTCTTAAGATATGTTAAAGGTGTGAAGGGGTATCGTCTGAGAGATCCCACTACCCATAAGATTGATATCACCAAGGATGTTATCTTCATGGAAGATAAGGAGTAGGAGCAAGCAGAAATTGTTGACACTATATAAAAGAATCCATAAACTACAACAGTACAAGTGAATAGGGAAGTTGATCAAAATGAATCTTTTGAAACTGCACCAGAGCACGAGGATCAAGAATTAGTTGAATATGATGCTCTAAATACTCGGAGATCAACTCGCCTAAGAAGAGCATTGAGCTGGCATTCAAACTATATTAAGGAGAGCAATATTGCATACTATCTATTAACTAACGATAAGGAGTCATCAACTCTTTAAGAAGTAATGAATAGTTAAGATGCATCTCAGTGGATGATAACAATGCAAGAAGAAATTGAAACACTTCATAAGAAAAAGACATGAGAGCTGGTGTCATTATAGGAAGAAAGCCAATTGGCAACAAATGTATTTATAAGTTCAAGCAAAGTGGTGATGATCAAATGGAGCGATATTGTGCTAGATTGGTGGTAAAAAGATATGCTCAGAAAGAAGATAATAATTTTAACGAAATATTTTCTCCTATAGTTCGACTCACTACAGTTCGAGTAATTCTAACAATGTATGCTACATTTGACTTGCATCTTGAGCAGTTAGATGTAAAAACTGCATTTCTTCATGGAGATCTTGAAGAAGAAATTTATATGCTTTAATCAGAAGATTTTGAAAAAAAAAAGGGAAAGAAAACTTAGGTTGTAAGTCGAACAAATCTCTGTATGGTTTAAAGCAGGCGCTGAGATGTTGATATAAGAAATTTGATTCCTTCATCATAAGCTTTGAATACAACAGACTAAATGTAAACCCTTATGCATATTTCAAGAGGTTTAAGAAAGATGATTTTATAGTCTTGTTTTTGTATATAGACGACATGTTAGTGGCAGGCCCCAACAATAGTCGTATCAAAGAACTGAAAGCACAATTAGCTAGAGGATTTGAAATGAAGGACTTGAGATCAGCAAACAAGATTCTAAGGATGCAAATTCACCGAGATAGAAATAATAGAAAGATTTAGCTTTCTCAGAACTTAGGTATAAACAAGAAAATATTGTTCTGTATTGCGATAGTCAGAGTGCTTTGTATCTTGCAAAGAATCCAGCATTTCATTCAAAGACAAAGCATATTTGAGTTCAATATCACTTCATTCGTGAAAAAGTGGAAAATGGTGGACATGTAGAAAATTCATGCAATAGATAACTTGGCAAATTTTATGACAAAAGTAATCAATGTTGACAAGTTTATGTGGTGTCGATCCTCGTACGGCCTGACAGAGACGTAAACAATATGAAGCGGTAAGGTAAAAAGAATTGTGTGAAGATATAATTGATTCTCAATCAAATTTTCAAGTGAAAAAATTGTCAAACTTAGTTAGCGTGTTAGGCATCGAATCCTAACATGCCTAATAAAACAAATAATGGTTGGCCAATATAAATAGGTAGGAAATAAACAAAGAGAAAACATCCCATACAGGCAGAACAAAAATAAAGAGAGAGAAATGGAGGGAGAGAAAAAGAAGAGAGACAAAACACATTCTTTATTTTTTATGGGTCTAATTTTTCTCTTTGTAATTCTCCAATTTGTCAGTAGTAAAATTCTTCTATCATTACCCATAATTTTTACCCTGATTTAGAGGTTTTTCATGTAAAATCTGTGTATCTATTTTATCTTCAATATTTTTAGCTTCGTTTTAGTTGCGACCCTACTCTATCCAAATTCTAATTGTTCTTAACACAACTGACAAGAAGAATCAAGGATGGAGATTGCATAAATATTGAATCTAATTCCTTCCTAAGCATGATGGTACTATATGCACACAGTATTAAGAAAAGCACAAGCAAAAGATAAGATTTCACATTGCAATTTCAATAACGATTCTAAAAGCAACTCCAATCAAC
>JAOSBK010000005.1:14286533-14297558 GCA_027568895.1 Erythroxylum shatona | reverse complement strand
AAACTCCCGACTGGTAGGGATATGAAAAACACCACAGTGAATAAACTGATCAGCCCTCTCCAAAATCTGACAGGAATAGTGGGAAGATTGCCAGGCCAGAACCATTCGGCCCCTCTCTATCAAGTCAAAGTTATGAACATATGCCCACCCCGGAAAGCGGTGACACATCAGTCGGTCCAAGCCCGTCACCGTGAGTTTAGTTTCAAGAAGACAAAAAAGTTTACATTGGTGCTGCCGCACCAAAGTGGCTACTGACGATTGTCGCGAGGTCGAGCCCAGACCTCGGACGTTCCAACAGAGAAAACTCATTTAGACAAGCGGGAGGGTCCAACCCCTCCAACTTTTCCAGCAGTACCAGCCTTACCCTGTGGCAGTCTAGAAGTGATGGATTTTGCAATGCCTTTGTCGCCTCCTTGAAGACCCGAAGAGGAGCCCGCAACTCCCTTATTTTTACTTAGCGCAGGAACTTTCGGAGTGCCCACAGGCTGAACTGATGCCTGGTCAGAACTTGGAGCTACAACTTGCGGAGTAGGAGGAGCCGGAGGTGGGCGCTCAATGGAAGGAACATCAGTGGGTGGAGCCAAATGTGTGGGAGGTCCAGAAGAAGCCCCTTGAGTAGGGGGTGGGACCTTCACCGGTTGTGAACTCTTAGCTTTAGGAACCCATTGCTGAGGCTTCCCCTGAGCCTTTTTGCAGATAAACACATTATGTCCCATATGCTTACAATCACAACAATAGGAGGGGAAAGTCTCATACACCACTTGCTGAGTAAAACGATTACCTTCCGGTAGAAGAACATCAAAACTGGTAACGGGCCATTTGGAGACATCCACCTCCACAAGAAGCCTAGCATACCCGACACGGGCGCGTTGAATAGTTACCAGATCAGAACATATAGGCTTCCCTACCATAGAGCCTAGTTTTGATAACCCTTTGTCTGTCCATAAATCCAAAGGGACATTGGGAAGTTTGATCCACAACGGCATGGCCATAAAGTCCTTGAAATTGAAGGAGAAATCAGGAGCTAACGTTTTCAGCATAAGGGTTTTCCCATATAACACATACGACCCTCCTGCCAAAACCGATGTACGAGCCTGATCAGTCTCAAACCTGAAAACCAACCACCCACCCTCATGAGGGATCAATTTACAAGCCACCCCCCATTGGGAGATAAGACCTTCCACTGCCTTCATACCCGGAAACCTCCCAGTGAAGACACCAACAAGACAATACCCCCACTCCTTTTCCAACTCCAACCGATCCTCAGCAAGTATGGTAACCTCCTTAGCTGCTGGAATGTGCTCCAGCCTGAAACCCTGAGTTAAATCTCGATTATTCCGAAAGAGGCTGGCAAATGAAGGTTTGCCTTGGGCATCGCCATCCGCAACTTTGTTATCAGGAGATGTGTGCACCGTACCCCCTGTAGGTGGGGCACCTGAAACAGCAGCCGAGACCCCCACATCCGTCACAGGACCCTGCGGTAGAGGGGATGGAGAGGACTCTTCGCACTGCTCCTCATCAGAGTCCCCTGACTCCGAAGCCTCCTGTGTAGCACCACCAGTAGCCCCTTCCTCAGATTCATCCTCAGAGGAGGAGGCCGAAACTTGCTCCATAAGAATCTCCTTAAGAACTCCTTTACCCGTTTTCAAGGAAGCTCCAGCCTTCTTCGCAGCAGAAGGAGCCCTAGAGGTCACCAATTTCACCCCTATCGAGGAGGCTGCCGGAGGTGGCGCCTCCACCGAGGCCTGACCGGAGGAGGAGGAGGAAGACTCCTCCATCTCCTTCACAACAGAACCTTTTGGTTTCTTTTTGGCCATGAGGTCCAAGCCAAAACCGTGTCACGCCGTCCCCAGGAGAAGGCAAGCGCACAGTCGGAGCCAAGTTGAACAAGCAAAATCCCGCCAAAACACCCAGCTACAAAGAAACGACACCGTAGAACAAGCAGAATCGACACAAAGAAGCACCAGCACTATCGAAAACACCAACCAACCAAGCCAGAGTCAGGGACGCAATCTAGGAGAATTGCCTAGAGAGAGACACTCTCACACATCCCACTGATAGCTCTTTGGTGTTATTGTTTCTAAATAAAATAATCCATGTAATTAAAATTTTATATTAAAACAGTGAGAGAGGTATCAAGTGGCATCATTTGTCTAAGTTGGCAATCATGTCATGTTTAATATTAATTAATTAAATTAATGATTAATAGGATGCTAATTTCTCTTTTTTATTAACAATTAACAATATTTATTTATTTAACATAATAATAAATTGATTATTTTTATTAAATTTTTATGTAATAATACTGATAAATAGTATGATCACCTTATAAATTTTTTTAATTCTTATAAAGAATTTGATTGATTTTTATTGTCAAAAAATCATAAAATTCGTATTATTTTATTAACTTATAATATTTATATAATAAGTAATTTTATTTTGTTTTACTAATAAATACTAATTTATTTATTACGTTTTCCTCATAATTAATCATATAATTATTTTTTAAATATAGTATTAGACTAAATATTTTATTGGTAAATATTTAACAGTTAGTTTGATTTATTTTATTGATTTATAATGATTAAAAATAATTAATTATATTAATATCTATTATTTATTATTTTTAATAATAATTAATGAACATTAATTTATCTCATTTTATAAACAACTACTGACATATTAAATTTCATTTATTTTACTATAAAATATAAGTTGAACACTAATTTTCGCATTTTATAAATAATTAATTTTCAATTATTTTATTATAAAATACAAGTTGATCAATTTGTCATACTTTTATATATAACTCATGTTTTATAAATAATTTATTTATTTATTAATCATATCAATCCAATCAACTCTAAAGTTAATTAAATTTTAAACCGTATTCCTACGATTGGACTCAAAACCATTTTTTCATTTTATTGATTTGTTGGACTTATTGATTAATTCTTTTTATATAAACATGTTTGACTTAATAGCAACGGTGAGTAACAACGATACTAGGAAATAATATACAAATTTAATTTTAAAATCAAAAGAAATCTTTACTCATTTTACTCTTTATATTTCTTACTAACAAGAAATTTTATCTGCTATGTATTTACAACTAGATTAGGAAATAATCTACAAATTTAATTTTAAGTACATTTTTTTTGGCCAATATTTTAAGTACATTAACAAAAGCTCCCTAAAGACGTAATAAGGTAGAATTAAGCCAATTGGTGATCTATTGTGATTCTATTTCCAATCAATTTTCTAAGGAGAAGTCTTCAAATTAAGAGAAATTGTTAGATACCATTTAGAATGATGCATTATGTCATCCCTACTTAAATATAGTAAAAAAATTCTTATATATAAACTCTCTAAAATTTATTATTAAATGAAAGTATGGCATAAGGAAATTTAACTAATAATTAATGAATTAGACATTTAATGTCAGAAAATATTATTCAATTAGAAATATGTCAATATAATACTTAAGAAAGTAACAAGATGTATTATGCTTATACTGTTTAAGTCATAAATTATAAGCTAAATTAATATTTATTAAATATTAAGATAATTATTAGAGACTACTTAATTAGTCTAAAAATGAAAGCCAAATTATTAGTAAAGTCAAACATTAAGGGTGTTAACTCAAGAGTTATGTTTTACGGTTTTGATGATAACTTTATAATATTTCAAAATTCAAACAGGATATATTTATTTATATAGGCAACAATATAATTCTTAAAGGAAATAAAATCATAGGATAATTGCTTCATTTCTTGCTAGAACCTTCTTTATGAACTTGCCTATTCAAAAAATGGTTCCAAGACATTCGGAAGGCTTTTACGAATTCGAATAATTAGCTTCGGAAGTCTTGACAGAACGTTTGAATATCGAAGATTTCAGTAGAGATAATATCGAAAATTAAGCAACTATTAATTGAGGAAAATGTCTACATAAGGAAGAGCCACTGCATATGCAAAATACACGAGACTTATGAAATATCTTAGAGCATCAATACTCTTGAAAGTTATATCAAACTCTTCGTGCTTTAGAAAGTGATATCATTCTATAAGAGAGAATGTTAAATCCTTCATACATTTTTTGTTGAGAGCTTATAGAGGCTAGCAAAATACTACTATTGTGAAAGGTTAAAGAACCTTGAAAAATATACATTTGAGAGCTTAAAGAGGCTCGTCAAATTACTACTTGGCTTTTATAGTGACATACTCAAGTTGGATACTTGAGAACTAGACGTAGGCTTTGTTGTAAACCGAACTAGTATAAATCTACTATGACATTTTCTCCTTCGACCTAACTTTTAAATTTTCACATTATAAGTTTGTGTTTTTAAGAGGCTCCTTCAATTTTACAATAGGCTTCTTCTGATTTTATATCGTAAGAAGTTCCTTTCATTTTAAATGTTAGCAGGTTCCTATTGATTAATAGTATCCTTTCTTTTTAAGAGCTAGCAGGATCCTATTGATTAAATAAGCTCCTTTTATTTTAAGAGTTAGTAAGCTTCTTTCAATTAATAGGCTCAGTTTATAGGACTCTTTTATTTATAAATTTATTTTGTAGCAGGATCTTATCAATTTGAAAGTACCTTGAATTTTTTTTACACATAATTCACCTACCTCTTACATGTGTTTGTTTTATCATTTGGTATTAGAGCGAGGTTTTACATTTATTTTGTTTTATAGCATGTGACAGATCATGACAAACAATTTGAGAAGCCTTGAAGGATAATCTGTCTCAAAGCCTCCTTAATTCAATGAAAACAACTACTTATACTAGAAAGAGAGAATGACAATTTATCTCTCATTTGTAGATATTGAAATATGGCAAGCCATTATAGTTGGAGCTACACTTCCTACTATAGACAACATAGATGTGTGGTCTAATGTTGACAAAAGAAATGCACAGCTAAATGTTAAAACAAAACATCATTTGATATGTGCATTATCTCTAGAAAAATATGAGAAGATATCTTACTACTCTACAGCAATGAAAATGTGGGATAAACTACAAGTCACCTTTTGAAGGAATGAATGAGGTAAAGAAACACAGAATAAGTTTTTTAGTACATCAATATGAAACTATTGGCATGAAACATGGAGAAACCGTAGATGAATTCTTTGGATGGTTCAATCAAATCATTACGGCCTTAAAGAACTTGGGGAAGATATATCCCAATGATGGACTTGTAACAAAGATTATGAGGTCACTACCAAAGGAATGGAGACCAAAGGTGACAACTTTGGAGACTGCAAAGGATCTCGATATCATCTCACTTGACTGGCTAAGAGAAAACTTGATGATCCATGAAGCTGAGCTTAGATGAGATGAAGGATCCTCGTACAAAAGAGGAATGACACTAAAAGCAACTAATGAATCAATCGATGATAAAGATTTTAATTTCATAGTTAGGAAATATGCCCGCTTCTACAAAAATAATATAATGAAGGAAAGAGAAGGGATTAGGAAAATCGAAAACAACATGTCCCTAGCAAAAGGCAACATTAATAATAGCAATACACAAAACAATCAAATCATATATTATACTGTAAGAGGCCTGGATACAGAAGACCAGAATGTTCTCTTCTTCAAAAGGACAAAACAAAGAACATAAAACCCAGGAAGCAAACGATGACCATAGCCTAACCAGATGAAGATTTTGAAAACTTTGAAGAAGCAGAGCCAAAAATAGTTAGCAATGTTTGCTTAATGGCTGAATCAGGAGATGATGAGGTATATTATTCTGACTTTAAAATTAAAGTTGATGAATTAAGAAATGCATATCATGAATTGTATGATCAGTACAAAAAAATTGATAGTGAAGTATTTTAAAGAAGTTGAGAAGTCCAAGAACAATGAAGCATCCTTAAAGAGTAAGATTAAATCATTAAAATCTATGAATGAAAATCTGATAACCAAGAATATGTCTCTTGAGACTGATTATAAGCAAAAGGATTTAGAAAGGGAAGTTTTGGAACAAAGATTAGCTAAGTTGGAAAATACTTTTTTTAAGAATGATTCTGATAAAGTTAGATAGCTATAATAAAAGGTCATCACCCTAGAACTTAAGAAGTAGAAATGTGTAGGAAAGATCTTATTTCTAGAAAAAGATCTTACAAAGTTTGTTGACAGAAGGAAAAACCTTGATGCACTATTTGGTTGTGGTAAAGGCATTTTTTACGAAGTTGGAATAGGTAACAAAGAAAATATGATGTTTGGCCATACCAAAACTTCTTTGTTAAATCCAGCAGTAGATATAGTCAAAATAGCAAGAACCTGATACATGGTAGAAATTATAGCAATTCTCGTTCATCTGTTTTATGCTTCTACTATAGTAGATATGGTCACATTAGTCACTCTTGTAAATTTTGTAAAATGGAGATATTATCTCAAATGTATGTTTGGAGACAGAAAGGTCAAGCTACTAACCTGAAAGAACCTAGAAAAATATGGGTACCTAAAATGGGATAATACTTAATGTAGATATGCTTTAAACTAGAGATGAGAGAAAATCAATGGATAGTTGATAGTGGCTATTCGACCTACATGATAGGTGAAATATCACATTTTAACTACATTGAAAGAAAAATCTAAGGTAATGTTGTCTTTGGCGATAAAAACAAGGAAAAAGTAACTGGAATTGGTAAAATTGGTGACTCTAACTCTGCTTCTATTGATAATGTTCTTTATGTTGATGGATTGAAACATAACTTGTTGAGTATAAGTCAATTACATCATAAGGGTTATAGAGTTGCTTTTTATACATCACATTATGAAATTATTGATAATTTTAATGAAAATATTATATTTATTAGTCCTAGAAGTCAGAACATATACTATGCTCAATTGGAAGATATGTCTTCATAAAATGTCAAGTGTTTTGTTTCTATAGAAAAGGATTCTTTTATCTAGTATAGAAGATTTGGACATGTTACCATGAGGATTCTATCAAAATAGTCTAAAAATGAGTTGGTATGAAGACTACTGACTTTGAAGTTTGAAAGCAATCAGATTTATGAGGCTTGTTTAAAAGGTAAACAAGTTAGAAGCATCTTTCCTCCCAAAAATATTGTGTCTACTAGCTAACCACTTGAACTTATGCATATGGATTTATTTGGTCCTACTAGTACTCAAAGTTTAGGTGGTAAATATTACAATTTTGTTTTAGTAGATTATTATTCCAGATTTACATAGGTTTACTTCCTATTAAATAAGGATGATGCTTTTGAAGTTTATAAGAAGTTTTGTACAAAAATTCAGATCAAAAAAGGATATTGCATTACTTCAATTCAGAGCGATCATAGAGGAGAATTCGATAACAGAAAATTCAAAGATTTTTACAACAAAAATGAGACATCTCACAATTTTTCATGCCCAAGGACTCCTCAACAAAATGGAGTGGTTGAAAGAAAAAACAGGACTCTCCTTGATATGGCCAGAACAATGCTATGTGAAAGTGGTTTACCTCATGGTTACTAGACAGAAGCCATGTCAACTGCCTGTTACATTCTTAACAGGTGCCTTATATGACCCATTTTGAAAAAGACCCCTTATGAGTTGTGAAAATGAAGAAAACGAAATGTTGCTTACTTTCGAGCATTTGGACAAGTAATTTGTTCTAAATAATGGAAAAGACAATTTTGAAAAGTTCGATGCGAGATCAGACGACGCCATCTTTTGGGCTACAATACTGACAGTAAAGGATTTAGAGTTTACAACAAAAGAATAAAGAAGATAGAACAATCAATACATGTAATACTTAATGAAGCACTACCCTCGTTAATAGCAGCTGATTCAGATGATGAAGAACATCCTTTGGCTTCTAAAAGTACATCATATACTCAAACAACACTTATAGTACCTTCTAAATTACAAGATCAAGAAGGTCCTTCTGAGGCCAGGACAGAGAAGGCTCCTTTCTCTAAGCAAGAGCCTATACAACAAAGAGCACCAGGAGAATGAAGGGGTTTTAATGAACATCAGTACATTCTAGGAGACCCCTATGAAAGTCTAAGAACCAAATTATCCTTTAAGAATAACTTTGTTTCCCTCATCTCACAATTAGAACCAAAGACCATTGAAGAGGCTCTTACTGATAAAAATTGGGTTTTCGCTATAAAAGAAGAACTGAATCAGTTTGACAAAAACAAAGTTTGGAATCTAGTACCTCGTTCATAAAAAAAATTAGTCATTGGAACTTGTTGGGTTTTTGGAAACAAACTTGATGAAATGGTAAGGTGGTAAGAAACAAAGCTATACTTGTAGCTCAAGATTATAATCAATAGGAAGGCATTTATTTTAATGAAACTTATGCACCTGTTGCTAGATTTGAATCGGTTAAAATTTTACTTGTCTTACATGTTATAAAAACTTCAAATTGTTCTAACTGGATGTCAAAAGTGCCTTCTTAAATGGATATATTAATAAAGAAGTATTTGTTAAGCAACCTCCAAGCTTTGACAATGAATACCATCTTGACTATACGATGAAGTTGACTAAAGCCTTGTATCTTCTAAAACAGACCCCTCGAGCATGATATGAGAGGTTAAGCAATTTTTACTTGAGAATAATTTCGAAAGAGAAAAGGTAGATAAAACCTTATCTATTAAGAAATAGGGGAATGATTTACTTATAGTGCAAATATATGTTGATGACAAAATATTTAGTGCCACTAATCAATCTTTCTGTGAAGAATTCTCATCATTAATGCGGAGGGAGTTTGAAATGAGCATGACCAAAAAATTATCTTTCTTTCTTGGAATACAAATTAGACAAAAAGAAAAAAGGATCTTCATTAGCCAAGATAAATACACAAAGGAACTCATTAAGAAGTACTACTTCAAAAATGCCAACCTATGGGTACTCTTATGTACACTGGAACTAAACTTGATAAAGATGAAGAGAGTAAGGCTACGGATGAGATAAAATATAGAGGAATGATCCAATCAATCTATACCTTACAAGTTTAAGACCAGATTTATACTTAGTGTGTGCCTTTGCTCACATTTTCAATCAAATCCAAAAGAAAGTCACCTTCAAACAGTCAAAAGGATATTTTAATATCTTTAGGGAACTATAGACATCGAATTATGGTATCTAAAAACTTATTCTTTTAATATAGTTGGCTATTGTGATGCAGATTATGTAAGTGATAAAGTTGATCGAAAAAGAACAAGTGGTCACTGTCAATTTCTTAGAAGGTGTCTAGTCTTTTGATCTTGTAACAAACAAAATTGAATAGCTCTTTCAGCAACTGAAGTAGAATATATATCAGCTACTAGCTATTGTGCTTAAATCTTATGCACATAATATCAACTTCAGGATTTTTTTTCCAAACTTTAATCACATCCCTATATTATGTGATAATACTAGTGCAATAAATCTTTTAAAAAAATCCTATGCATCATTCTAGGACTATGCATATAGAAATCAAGCATCATTTTCTTAAAGATCATGTTTTAGAAGCAACCATTTATCTTTTGTATGATAATATTGAAAATCAATAATTCTTTTTGTTGGGCACCGTTTCCGAAACCCAACTCTTAAACGGAACCATATGACGTGAGTGTACTCCAATGAAGTCTCCTTAACCATCATTGATTTTTTTTTCTTTCTCTGATACCCCACATATTGTATCCATTTTCGGAACCCAACATCCATAAACCATTCATAAAACGTGAGCGTATTAACCTGTAGAGTTATTTCATTTAACCCTCATTAGCCATCATCAGTTTACTCTCATTCTCATAACATCTCAAGCCACAACGACGAGCCCACACAATCGAATCATAGAGATTACAATTGAATTCTTCAATACAATTGTAGTGAAACAAGGACCACCTCATTCAGAGCTTTATAACTTAAGATATGCCTAAGAACTCAAAGTATGTTCATAACCCAGTTATGCTCTTCTAATCGATCCCTCATTTTATTTCCATCAATATTTCTCAATTCAAAACCAAAAGCTACCAATTTTCATGAAGAGGTATAAAAATTCAATAGAAATCTATTGCTTTAAGAATCACCTCATTCGGAGGTCAGATGACGAAGTTATGGGCAAAAGAATCCAACGTGTTTATGTCCTTAATTATTTTGTACCTCTTCTGGAGCAATTGTCATAACTTTTTCTATAGATGTCAGACTGAGTTTGTTATTAGACTATTTGAAAGAAGACTTCTAGATTTACAACTTTTATGAGACTATAAAGTAAGATTCTACCTCTAAGAGGATCAAAAACAGGATAGAAGATGACAATACAAACTAAGATGATGAATAGTAACTTCGTCTTAGATGAACAGTAACTTTGTCTTAGAACTTCATCTTAAATGAACAGTAACTTCGTCTTAGATGAACAGTAACAAAGATGATGAACAATAACTTCATCTTAGATGAACAGTAACTAAGATGATGAACAGTAACTTCGTCTTAGATGAACAGTAACTTCATCTTAGATTAACAGTAACTAAGACAGTGAACAGTAACTTCGTCTTAGATGAACAATAACTAAGATGATGAGCAGTAACTTCCTCTTAGATAAACAGTAACTAAGACAATAAATAGTAACTTCGTCTTAGATGAACAATAACCAAGACGATGAACAATAACTTTGTCTTAGATGAACAGTAACTAAGACGAAGCAACATTACAAATTGTAATGTTCATATCTCTCAACTCCGATATCTAAAAATTGTATACTTTATACCGTTGGAAAGCTAAGAGAATAAGCTACAACTTTCATGAAGGCAACTTTGGCTAATTTTACCTGTATCGGTTTAGTTTTTCCTTAGAAGTCATAGTACACATTTTACCCTCAAGAAAAACTTGAAATTTTATCCTAACTTCACTTCCTCTATTACATCATCATTCATAACAATTCAACTTCCAATTGGAATTCATCCAACTCTCAACCTCAATTCACTTGACTCCTCATATTCAGTAACATCTCATCATTCACCAAACATCCTATCTTTCTTTTCCATAATATCTCACTTATATATATAACCATAGTTCATG
>JAOSBK010000005.1:14248247-14266691 GCA_027568895.1 Erythroxylum shatona | reverse complement strand
ATCTGCCATTTCAACTAGGTTTCACTCAATGCATTAAAACAGCCAACAGTCATTAGTCCATAACTCCTAATATACATATCGAAAAATTGCAAAATCAGTGGCATTGGAAAGCTAACTTAATAGGCTTCAACTTTCATTTAGTCCATTTGTCCTAGTTTCTTCTCAATAAATTTCGAAAAATTAGCAAAACTCTAGGGTAGGGTTTCGGTTACTGTTCATTCCAGTCAATAGCAGTAACTTTCCAAGCCAAGTTGCAACCTCTTACAGCTAAAATTGGACA
Source organism: Erythroxylum shatona (assembly GCA_027568895.1). Lineage (NCBI taxonomy): Eukaryota > Viridiplantae > Streptophyta > Magnoliopsida > Malpighiales > Erythroxylaceae > Erythroxylum > Erythroxylum shatona. Next base: position 14,266,411 of record JAOSBK010000005.1, on the reverse strand, counting down.
ACACCTATTTCACACAAAAATGTAGCCAACAAACCAAAGTTTCATTTGGAACTAGCCTCACCTCATTTGCATAACCACACAATTAGTTATACTCAAAACAGTACAGTAGGTCAAGAATCAATTTTCCAGCTTTCATCTTCTACTTAAATCCTATCACTTCTAATACCAATTATGCAATATTCATTACATAAAATATGAAACTTACTTGATTTAGCTTCCATCCTTCAAACTCTTCAAACAAAACACAAAACCCTAACTCCCCATATCACCCACGTTCTTCATCAACTTGAGAGAGAAAGGTGGGTTCTTCCATAACAAAGTGAAGAAGAAGAAGATGGTAGCAATTAATGGTAGTACATGGAGGCAAGACCAACTCCACTCTTGGTGAGGAGAGAAAATCGTGGATGGAGAAGAGGAATGAAGAAAAAGAAAGAATGAAGAAGGAAAAGGGCATGTGCCGTGTATGTGCATAAGGAGGAGCTCCCATTCACTTAACCTAAGGTTATTTATAAAGATATGGCTAAGAATGTGCCACTTGGATGGCCACATGTCAAGCTCTCCTTATTATCCTTCTAAATTCATCAATTACAAGCCCAATTTCTCATAAATTCCACTTGTCAAACATTCCTATAACCATAGGTCCAAAATTTAATTCCATAGGTACTAAATTCTAATACCGATTTTCAATTAGTCTGCCCCTCGACATTTTTCCTAGTCTGGGATTTACCCCGAAAAATTCTAGAAAATTTACTAAAATTCTCCAAAATTGAAAAATCATTATTGACACTCTCCAAATAATTTTTCAAGATCAATAACCCATAATTCTCAAAATGCTCAACTAATTACAGTTATAACCAAATAGACCGGGAATGTCAATGTATGCATGTACAATATTTTTCATGTGCACAAATGATACTGTGTACCAATTCTGTTATGCATGAACAGTCCTAAGCCATTCCGTTCCATCTCATCATATGCCAAATTTACTATTTTACCCTTCCAGTCGGGGGTGGGATGTTACATAGATTCTCTCACTAAATCACTGTCTCAAAGGAGACATAATTGACATATAGATGGATATGATATTAGATACATAAATTATTAGATTTAGTGTAAGATAGAGATTGTTAGTTTATACCTTGCAGTTAATCGGATGATTACAATTTTATATATAATGTTACTATTTAATTAATAAAGGCATTCTTTATCTTTATGTACTTGTTAATTACATTTGATCCTTTAATACTAAAGGTGAAATCCCACAATAATTACCGTGCAATTGAAATTATGATGATATCATAATTATGAGATTTAATTTTTATATATGTATTATTCATAAATTATTCCAAGTCGTAATTCCATCAAGATGGAATAGTAAACCTAGCACATATTATATTTCTTTTTTATAAAGAAAGAAATTATGTTTATGAATTAAAGTATGGATATACTTAAACAAACTTGTAGGTACTTATTAGAGAATGTGTTCATTGAACTGATTTAATTATAAAGATTCCAAATGAAATATTACTTGTATGCCTATAGAATTTCTTATTACAATATTTGTAATTGATCCCTAAACTTGAGATTACCAAAGTATCTTATGCTATAATTACTATATTTTGATGCTACTTATATCCTATTCTATTTAGATAGCTTAGTTTATAGTGTTTGGATATAGTATAAACTGTATGGAGATAGATAAGTAAGTTAATAAAGTATTTGTCATTCTAAATTAATTAGAGAGAATATTCCACTATTCTTGATTAGTAATAATTTGATGTATACTTAGGCTAGAGTGAATAGAGATTTGAAAGGTAATTTCAAATATTAATTATAAATCAATTATAAATTCACAAGAATGAACATGATTGGACTTAAAAGAATAAAGACTGAATCTATATTTTATGTCGAATTGGAATATTGGATGTAGGGATGTCAAAAAGGGCCCAGCTTAATTTTGGCTTAGGTTTACTAGGCCATGGGTTGACCATGGTCAGCTCAACTAGGCCATGGGCCACAAACCAAGATCGGGCCTGATCTTTACTTTAAAAATGACCCCATTTAGTAAAAAACGATGTCGTTTTTGAAAATTTTCTTACAAAAAATAGTAGGTTGATTAGCCCCTAGTCAGCCCGCCTCGGCCCATTGACATCTCTAGTTGGATGACGAAAATATTAAATTATACATTATAACCATACATGGATAGATAAAATCAAACTACTTTGACATTCCTAATATTTGGCCGGTCATGACATATTTCTAAATGTCAATCTTAATCTGTTATTATAAATTACTTAATAGGATAATTAAAGATAAATTAAAAAAGCTTTATTTTGTCTAATTTTGATTAGGAATTATAATTATAATTTAGGGAACTTAATAAGTCATATATAAAGAGTGGCTGAAAAAAATCAATTGACATTAAATTGGACTTAATTGTGAAGTTTGAGAAACTTTAAGAACAAAAAAGATATTTAATTTTAGTAAATTAAATTATTATTATTATTATTAGAGTCAAGATTTTGATTATATTTAGATAAATTAGTTTTAATAAAAAAGAAACCCTAGTATATTTTTCTTTAAGTAGAACAAAAGCATAAAGGTGTTAGTACTGATGCCTTCTCTTCTTAAAAAGTTAAGTTCTTTTTTTCTACTCCATGGACATTTTGAAAAGTTTTTGCAGGACTCTAAATTAGGTACAATTCAATTACATTTATGATTTATTTTTAAATTATTTAATTATTGAGATTCAATTAAGAAATTGTAAAAATTTATTTTTTTCATTGAGCCTATACTTAAATCACGATTAATTTTTTTACAGTTCTCTTATCTGGGAATAATGAGCTCTCATGATTTGCCTACTACTGTAGGTGGGTTTATTGGGTTATGATTTTTAGGGTATTTTTCAAAATCAACAAGTCTTGGTTTTAGGCTTGATAATTGGGCCCTAGCCTAGCCTATGGCCCCACGAACAATGTCAAAACTAAGTTGTTTTGAATTTTTAAGAAAAATAATAAGTAGGGCCGAGTTAGGTTGAGCTTGGGCTTGGGTTCGAGCTAGGCCTAGCTTGACCTAACCAATTTCCGTCCCTACTTGGTTTATCACAGGTGAATCTACTACTGCCAATTGACACAGAGATGGTAATGATAATTTGATAAGACATTTTTGGTCTTGAAGCATTTTTCTCACAAATATTTTATAAATGTTACTACTCTTGATCACATAAATTCTTCCTTAGGTTATGCATTATCTAATGGATCCAATCAAGCATCATGGTAATTTTGTATATTAAATTAATGATAAGAGTCTCAACACCTTCTTTTACAGTTGTAATTAGGAACACATGTCTAGAAATCTTCTAAAGGAAATAATTCTAATGCATTTTAAAGTTATATGTGCACTATATATGCTTTGGATTTTTTTTCCTTTGGCTTTATTTCTTCTTTTCAGTTTTTAAAAACCTATCATTCAAAATATGTTTATCATTATATTAAATTAACAAAAACTCCAATGATTGCAATAATTTATTGTTAAAATACCAAAAATAGATACAAAATTGAAATTCATTTTATATTGCCTAGAGGATGATGAAACATTAGACAAGTAATAAAGGATTCATTTGATATTAAAAAAAACTAATAAGAGGTCCAAAGCACACTTCTTAGCTTCATTGTCTCCACTATCAAACACACATTCACCATTTTATCAACCACCATGCATTTATTGCTTAAAAACCCAATTATAATATTAATTTTGCACTGCGATTACCAATCTATAATGACACAATCCCACTTCATTATTTCTCTATAAACCCAAGTCACACCAATCCTTTTCAATACAAAAAGAGAGGGGTAAGTTTTCCTTCTAGTTTACCATTTTTATTTAAACTTTTTCATTAATATTGAATATGTACAAGGAAACAAATTTGGAACAACATATCAACGTGTTCAATAATTAGCTATGACATATTAAGATTTGACGTGATTATCTTAGACAATGAAAAAGAAATAATTTAACTTGGTTCTTCACCTCTTTCTTATGAACATCAAGTAAACATAGTCCCCTTGGGTCAAGAAATAATTGTTGTAACATATATCATTTTTGTATTATTAGTTCATAACCAACAGAGACAATATATTTATGAAAAATCTCAAGGCAAAGGGCTATATATAAGAGAAAATTAAGATCATAGGAAAAAGCAAGAGAGAAAGGTGAATCATCTAAGTGGAATTCTAGGCCCAAATTGTAAGGTACAAAAAATAAATGCTACAAATGAGAGTAAACTAGAATATCAGGAGGGATTGTTTAAATTAGAATTGAGTAGAATGCTGAAAGAAAATTTGATGATTCATCAAGGTTTTTATTAGAGTGGTTAGTTAGGCTTCTGATTATAACAATAGAGATATGATTTACATTTAAAACAATTGACTACATGACTCATTGATTTTGAAAATGAGATGATCATAACATATGATGTAATGAGGATTAGTATGTCATATATATCAAATAAATTTGGCATTATCTGGTTGAGGGATGATAAAAATTGAAAAATTATAAAAATAAAATAATTCAAGATTATAATACTTGATAGTGTTGTTAAGACATTGTACAATCTCAAAGTATAGCAGATTTGAAGAATAATCTAATCTCTTTGAACACCTTATATGCAGATGGTTTGGCAATAAAATTAATAGAGATAATATCAAGGTAATTACATGTGTGATGAGTATGATAAAAGGATCAAGATTGGTAAGAAACGTCTATAAATTAATGGGGAGCACAATTATAGGTGGAGAATTTGCCACAATAAAGTCAAAGAAAGATTGAAATTAGGAAATCTTAGCGAGCAAGGGATGGTGGAATTTCATAATAGGAACTTATTAAAGGATGTAAAATTTTGCAAGTTAAACTTCTGCAGTTTTCATATATTTGATAAAAAGTTTAGGATAACATTTAAGGATGCAGTTTTTAAGGAGCTTTATATGTTGAGTTAAACATATGGAGTAGAATTGTTAGGGTCAACAAAGAGTAGTATTAGTTCAAAAGTGATATAAGTGGAACTAAACCAACCAATAAAAGATGATAAATGGGTTAGAAGTTCTAGTTCGGGATCCAATTACCTTTTAGGAGACTATGAATAGTTAGAGAATGATAGATAGATTAATGTTATACTAGAAGATGTGAGGTTTCAAAAGATCATAAAGTTGATTGCATCTGGATAGGTTTTGCTATAAAAGGATCATACTTTTGATAATGCAGTTGAAATATTGACAAACTAATTTTAATAGAGAAGTTTAAGTATTTTTTAGACTTAATTAATGTCTTGAGGGGTTAGACACAACTATAACCTACTGTAAACTAAATTTGCTAAGGTGAGGATTCTTATTTATAGCTTATATTCATATATGTGCAATCTTGGACTCATTTCTTAAAGTGTTTTAATTAAATTAAGGTATATATCATTCATGTACACAAGCACATAATTTTGGAATGTTTCCAAAAGAATGTGAGCTTTTCTTAAAAGTTTTTAGTTTCAAACTTTAAAATGATTTCAAAACTTATTATAATTATATTTAAATTATGTTAAACTTAGTAAGAGGTAAAGTGTGTTAAATTGTAGCATTAAAGTTTATAATTATTATATTTGTATAAACCTAGTCCATAAAAAATAAAGAAGTTTGTAATCTTGAGTGAGTGATTGATTAATACAGTGAAATCGATCGTCCTTATCTTCCAAAGACATAATATCAAATTAGCCAATTTTAGTTAAATTTTTTTGATTTGTTTCTTTTATATAAATTTATTCTTATTGTACACCTTCTTTCCCTTCACCAAAATGCTTACCTATAAGCAGTCTGATCCAATCATTATGTTATCATGAAACATGAAATGTTTTGCATTAGAGATTGTAGCTGCCATATACATCTTCACAAACTTAAGACAAATTTGTTGATTAAATTTTATACTTAGAAAAAAATTCTACATACTCAAAGAGGGATATAACCTAATCAAGTCTTATAATGCTGGAACTACCTAAGTGAGAAAAATGTAAATTGGCTTCATAATGAAAAAATTAACAAAAGCTAACTTTTGTTGTTAAAGGCTCTATATCTAACAATGTCTTGGAAATCAGCTTATTAGAATTGATGTCAACCTACATAGTTTACATGGGCCTAACAAACTCATATTACTAAAGATTAAATAATTTTTATTTATTTTTTTTAAAGATTAAATAATTTTTAATTAAAAATTTCATCCAAATTTCAAATAATTGAACTACAGATAATATGTAGCATGAATATTACTTTATTTAAAATAATTTTAAAATAATACGGGATATATTAATAGACGTCAATCTTAAAAACAACAAATGAAAGTTGAAATTCATACCGAACTACTGTAATTCTAATTTTTTCAATTTTAGTTGATAATTATTAAATAAATTATATCATAATTGTTTAATAATATCAACATGTTTTTCAACTAGATCACCATATGATTTTTAATAATAAAAATATAGCTCATGCATCTTATATCTTGATTCCAACGAAGAAATGACAATCCTAAATTGTCTGATCATATACTAATAAGAAATCAGTTTCTCCATCATCTGTTCTACCATTATCTAGAATACTTCTTTGAAATCAAATATCCAATTAAATAAAACTGCTTAATCCCGAGTATATTACCAAAGCAAACTTACAAGTTGTATATTTTGCTCTTAATTAAGAATTAATGACTCAATAACGTTATAAAATATCTGCAACCTTGCATAAAGTGCTTTCTCGTTGCTCTTCTGTTCACCACCTCTAATCATATTGCATCAACTTATAATTATCTTTTAAGATCGTAAAGATGCTAAAAACTTGTCAACGATTAGCTCACTTTAATTATTTACTTTTTTTAATGATAGTCATTATATGATTATATTTTTAGTCAAATTTCTCAAGGCTTTTCAACAATTTTTTATAGAGACACATTTTCCACATACTCTCCCGTTTGATTCACAATTTTAACATATATTCTAAAATTGACGGAATTGATTAAAGATTTTTGATAAAGAATCCACATATTCTCTGATAAATTGGTGAAATTGAAATTAGGTTTTAGGTGCATGCGTAATAATATATTGGTAAAATTATATTAGGTTAGAAGAAAGTGTGGCAATGGCACCACGACCTCAAAGGTAATTGTAAACGTTAATTACACTAATCCTAACGTATTATTATAATGCATTCACAATTACAATTACAATTACAATTATAGAACGTAATTTACAGATTTGGCTAAAAGATCAAGAGAGTAAGTGTATAGGATTTGATTGTCAAATAAATTTTAAAACTTTCTTTACCCCCCAGCCATAAGGTTGGATGTCTAATTCGTTATGTTACATTACTTGATGCCGAAATTTGATTTGCAGGTATTGTCAATCGGGCAAGCTCCGGACTTAGTACATCTAACCAACTGTTCCTTTTATTAGCGAGCAATAAAAGAGTACAGTGCAGTATGCGGTGAATGCTTGAGCCTAAGATCCACTTCTTAAGAATTTGTCCAAAAACGTCGATTGTTTAGATTATCAAAATTCCACTCGCCAATGGGAAAAGTATGCGAGGAGGAGCAATGCGCTCTCTTGGAGTCTCCTGGAGCCCTGAAAGTGAAATCACAAGCTCACAGGTGAGAGGAATCAACTTTCGGTGCACACCGCAAATTGCGCTACATGTCCACATACCTTGACACCTTTACTCTTAAAAATTATGCCGAAAGTTCTAAATGTCAAATCCCAATAAATAAATACAAGGAAATGTTGTTTTTTAAAGGCTACAGCCACAGCCTACAGGTCCATGAAATTGTCAAAAAGCAAAGCGTCCAACAGAACCAATTTATCTCGGCCACCCTGACAACAATTAGCTCACAACTCGAGAGAAAGCAAATATAGACAAAGTCTCCATTCTTTTTTCAGGTATACCCTTGCTTGTACCTGCGAAACAAGTCCTCTGTTTTCGCATTTCTGAAGGCACAACAACCTGTCAAATACAAGCATATAAGAGCAACAAGAGTAACGAGTAAAATTATGTCTGCTCTTCTCCATTCCTTCTTCAAATTAGCCAACAATCCGGCTTTGCATGAATCGCAATTGTAGCAGAGTTGGTTTTGGTCATTGTTCCACTGGAGACAATCCATGTCCGCAGCATTGTTAATGGGACTGATCCAATACGTTGGATTCACAAATGTGTATCCACACTGTGTCGGGGGCTTACAGCATCCTGACTATTAAAAGTTCAAAAAGTGAAAAGGAAGAAAAGTTAAAGATGAGACTATCTTTTCGGAAAAGACTTGAGTGTTATCACATGCTTCAAGAATCCTGGCACTCTTGAAATAACGAAGATTAAGTTGCTCTTTAATTGGAAACTTGAAGCAATAATAGTACCTGAACTTGAAAATTAAGCTACCTGGTTCAGAGTAGTAATTAAAAGATATTCATTTGTACCATTCTCCATTCTAGTGTGACTGTTCTTTAAATACTTTTTATTGAGGAGAAACGCTAGAAATGTGAATAAAGAAATACAGAACATTGAAAAATTCCAATGAACGCTGGCTTCCTATATGTTCACATTTAATTTTCGTTCAATTTAATAACGATACTTCTCATATTTGCCATTAAATAATACCAACATCACTATATTTTGAGGAGATCCACATACTATCTAAAGAACAATCTTTTCTTTGAAAAACTCATCGTAACTAATGATCAAAGATATGTTTACTGTGTTGTAAGAATCGATGACGTTTATAATTTTGACTGTTACTGTTTCTTACATCAATTTATTCAATATGAACACGTAAGGACAAGCACAAAAGGAGCAAAAAATACCAGAAACTAGTATCATTCAACAAAATATAAACAGCACAGTTAAATTACCTGCAATGGTGTAAGACGAGCATTGAAGAAGTCTTGAGCCATGCGATAACTCTGGTTCAACTCAGAACACATACTAGTCGAGCTAAGGCAGCCTCTGATACGATCCCACTTGAAAGGACCCTGAACCCTTCGTCGGAGCCAACCGGAAAAGTCTTCTAGATGATATTCTAAGTAGGCTCTATTCGGTTCAAGGTGACCTGACCCTCTAATGGTGACCATATAGACAAAAACCACCAAACTTGCGAGCAAAATTATCAGAATAAGCATTGCGACTAGATAAAATATAAGTAGCCATGGGATTCTCCAAAACCCTCCAACAAATCCTGCTAGAGCCACAACCAAAATGAGAATTCCCAAAATAATGACAGGCCATTGTAGAATCTTCACACAAGAGTTGTCGGGCTCATTTGCAAGCCAAATTCCCGCACCAATTACTGGAATAGATAGCAGCACTGCAACAAAGTTGATCGCGCCAATGACATTATTGCTCAGTGCCATTTTGTTGACTGAATCCTGCAACGATGCTCTTGAAGAGTGTTTTGAATTCTCGGAGCTCAAACAATGACCTTGGAAAAGAAAAGAGGGTAGAAAAATGGTGATGGGTCTGTTAATAACTAGCTACGGTTAAAAAAAAAAAAAACTAGCTACGTTTTTTGGCTTTATTCTTACTTCTTCATATACCCCACCGTGCTTTTGTTCCTTGCCTTGGATCCATGAAAGCTCCTAAAGCAAGCTAGTACAATATTTAACGCTGTTTAATCTTTAGGTCTAATCACTTTGAATATTAACTTTTTGAAAAGATGTACCTGTACAGGAAAGGGAAGAAAAAGATGCAAGTGCAACTGTTTTACACGATGAGTAAAGGATAGAATCTCAGACAAGAAGTGTCTCGTAAGTCGTATGTTCTTAGCAGCGTCCACATTAAACTTTGATGAAATTTGGAATCCCGACAAGCGTATTGGATGCCACTCTGACAGCTATAATTTATGTTACTGAAGGTCGCAAGATATTGAAGGTTGTGTTGAGCCTCGATCCAATCAGGAAAGCCTTAAATCTTAAATTGAAGAACTTGGCGAACCATGCATACGAAACTTGCTAGAAATTGATGGTTCTTTAGAAATTTATAAATAAGATAATTAACTAGTTAGCGGAAGAAAATTTGTGTAATCTAATTGCACACCAATTAATCTTCTAATACTTGAAATTAATCTTATGAGTTATGGGGTTTCAAGTAAAATAAATTCACTTCATTTATATAATATATACACATTATGTTCACTTTACTAACATAATTTCCTTTTGAAAAAGGTATGAATAATTACATTAAGCCAAAAAGGCAACCAAAATGAGAGTTCTAGCACATTAAAACTTGTAAACAACAAAGGAATAAACGAACCAAAAGTTGAAAATTTAATCATCGTAATGATTTACAAATGTTAGTTACACTCCCCAATGTGATTTGAGAAAATAAAGATCCAATCCTTTATGTATGTATACGCCAATATGTGTTCTTATCCTCTACAATAAAAGGATACTAAACTGTAGGTTAGAGATGTTTTTATCATGAAAAATTCGAGTATTTCTTTCATCCCACACAGCAGTAACAAGAAATAATAAGGAAATGCAAAAAAACCATCTCTCACTTTTATTCTAGAATTTCATATTAGTGCACAAATCTTTGATCTGACTTAGATTCTATAGGTTTGTGATTAAACATCTATGTAATAAAGCTTTCCAAGTGTTGAATACATAGTTGCTTTTGAAAAATAAATAATCAGAATTTTCCTTAGCCCTCTTACAAAGAATGCACAATTAGCAAGATATGTGAATTTTGCAATTCTATCAAGAGTTGGTAGCTTATTCAACATAGCCACCTACAAGGTTGTAGAAGATCGAGGATGATGATGATCAAACCATATAACCTCTGTCCAAGGAAGTGTTGGTAAATCACCTACAATCACCTTTTTATAAGTCCAATTGGTGAATCTTCCTTTATTGTTGTTTCCATATTACACAGTCCTCATCTACAGTAAGGGAAGCCTGGTTAATTTCAGTCTTTAACTCTGAAGGTATGGTAGCATATATGATATAGTTCCTCTCAATGAGAGCTTGATCTACTGAACTCTATAAGTCAATAAAAAATTAAGAGATTCAACTTCATTTAGTTTAATCAGAGGCCCAAAATATAACCAATTATCAAACCAAAAGAAGGTGTTCTTCCCATTTCCAATTAGATGAATAAAGTGAAGTCTCATCCTTTCCCTCATCCTCATAATGGATTTAAATGTTGTGGATGCAAGTGATTCTGCCTTAAAGTTCCACAGGCTCCTATTTTTTTTTATAAAAGAAGTGTGAATCCATCCACACTATGGTGTTTGCTTATCTGTGATTAATATCCATAGTCTCTTCATAAGTAGAACATTATTGAGAGATTGGAGAGAAACAATACCAAGCTAACCTTGCTTTCTAGGAATAAAAACATCTCTCCACCTCATCTTTACCTTGCCACCAAACCACAAGAATTTATTAAGGATCTTGTCAATAGCTTTTGTTACTTTAACAAGAAAAGCAATATGAACTACCCAATATACACTAATGCAATTCAAAATGGATGTGATAAGTTGAGCTCTACCAGTCAAAGAAAGATATCTAGAGCTCCAAGAAGCAATTCTAAAATTGATTTTATCAATAGCACAAGCATAATCCATTGACACCCATCCTAGCACTAGTTATGGTTACGCCAAGATGTATAAAAGGTGGCTGCTATTTAGAAATTCCAAAAATGGTGGATAAGGTTACTTCTAGATTGGAAGCCTTATGGGATAAGAATAAACCATTCTTTGAGCAATTAATAGTAAGAACAAAAATCTTGCTAGAGATTTTGAGACCTTTTATAAGCATTGATATAGAAATAGAATCAACTTTAGAAAGCAATATAAGGTCATCAGTAGAACACAAGTGAGTTAGTCCTAATCTCCTACATTTGGAATGAAATTGAAAACCTTTGGTACCTTTCTTCTGAAGCACCTGTTGAGTGTCTCTGTATCTAAACCAAAAAGATACGGTGAGATAGGATCACCTTGTCTTATGCCCCTTGTGAAAGTGTTTATAAGCTGAACATTGATATGGACATTGAAAATAGGTGTTGAAATGCACCGAGAGATCCATTGTATGAATAAGCTTGGAAAATTCAGTGCATATAGAATATTTCTAATAGCCTCCTATCTATGCTCTCATGTACCTTTTTGATATCTATTTTGATGCAATAATTAGCTTTTCCATTTCTCTTAAAGTAAGATATGATCAATTCTTCAAGTATTAGTGCATTATCCCTAATTGCTCTAATTAGGATACAAACACCCTATGAGTCACTAATATGATCAGGAATGATTTTCCTGAACTTGTGACCCCAAATCTTAGACAACAACTTGTAAATGGAATTGTAGCATTACATAGGATGATAATAAAAAAAGTATCGATGTACCCTACTTTTAGGAATAAGAGTGATAGAGGTTTTTATTAAGGGCTATGAATAAGGAACCGTTATTGAAGAATTCCTAAATTGCTTCAGTCACCATTTTCCTTATAAATGGGCAATACTTGAAAAAGAAATGTATATTTAATCCAACATAGTTGGGAGCTTTGTTGGGGTTTAGGGACTTCACTGATTCTTCAATCTTTATGGTAGTAATGGGCTGGATGAGAAAATCAACCTATTGAGAGGACGATCCATCTTGTAAAATCTGATGGAGAAGAGGTATTGAAGAGTGAGCTTTTGATGGTTTATTCATAAATTCAGAAAAATATTTAAATGGCCCTTGCAGTAACTCATCATAGGAATTCAGTTGCACATCTTCTAGTTCAAGAGAGACAATTCTATTAACAGCTTTCCTGCTAATGATTGATCTATGGGATACAAAGGTATTTCTATCCTCATATTTTATCCACCAGAGTTTTGGTCTCTATTTCATGAGAGAATAATCAAACCATTAGGTTTTGGAGTAGTTGTGGATAACTTCTTTCTCCATTTCTGGCAAATGAGTAGAACCAAGATTGTTATATATTTTTTGTTAAATACTATCTAGATTGCCTTTTGCAGTGTTTAGTAAATAATGTGTATTCCTATGTTGTTCCTGAACAATGTCTTCCTTTCCATCATCATCAACTTCCATTTCTTGAAGAGGATATATTTCTTATTCACATTAAATCTTGTCCTTAAAGCTCTCTATTAAACATCATTAAAATATGCCAACTCATATAGAAAATTATTGAATCAAAAAGGCCTCTTTAGAGAAATATCATATGTTTGTGTAATAACAGGTGAATGATCCAAAAGGCTACTAGTAAGATAGTTAAAATAACAATTAGGGTATCTGACAATCCATTGAATATTAGCTAAGCTTCTATCACGATTTTTCTGAATGAAGTTTGCCTCGTGCTGCCTATTACTTCATATAAAATAATTATCCCCATTTGGAATATCAACCAAGTGAGCTTTTTCAACACATTTTGTTAAATCTGGATAAGGAATTGTTATATATCTAGGGTCTTCTGCTTCATCCAACTTCAAGAATGAGTTAAAATCCTATATAATGATCCAAGGAATATTAGAGTTGCTAATATTAGCTTAAGGTTTATGATTAATGATTTTGATGATAATTGTATAATATTTCAAATTTCAAATTAAATTTATTTCCTTGTATAATTAATGGTCTTATTCTTAAAATGAAATAAAATTGTAAGAAATACATTTTCTCTTACAGGAACGTTCTTTATAAACTTACCTTCTTAGAAATGGTTTATCCGAAAGGATCCTACTAATTATAAAGGTCAAATATTAGCTCCGTGATTACTGAAAGATTTTTGGCAAAGATGATATCAAAGTTATTCAGACTCAAATCAATCTAGCTAACTAAGGATGTAAATGAAGCAACGACTAATTGAAGAAATGCCTATTTAAGGAAGAGCCAATGCAATTATGAAAAACAACTGAACGATACAAAAGTTTACAAAGCTATATTGTCAAAATTCATCGAAAGCATATGCATTCTTGAAAGTGATATCCTTGTAAAAAATTCTCTTGTGTGTTAGAAAGTGAAATTCTATTGAGAGAGATTAATAAAGCTCATATCAAGCAAACATCATTTGTTATTTATTTTGAGAGCTTCTAGAGGCTAGTGAAATACTATTAGTGTGGAAGGTTGAAGAACCTTAAAAATATTAACTTGTGAGCTTGGAGAGGCTCGTCAAATTACTACTTTATTTTATAGTGAAACATTCAAGTTAGATACTTGGGGATTGGACGTAGGCTTAGGTTGTAAATCGAACTAGTATAAATCGACTACGTCCTTCCTCGTCTTCTCTCTCTCTCTCTTTCCTTATCTTTTATATTTTCGTGTTATACTGTTTGTGTTCATTTCAACAATAGGCTCCTTAAATTTTATAATAGGTCCTTTCTATTTTCAACTTACTAATATGTGTCTTCTTTTTATTGTTTTCAAGGGGACTTATAATTTAGCAGGGTCCTATCGACTAATAGGCTACTATCATATAATAGCTCCTATTATTTTAATTTTAATAGGCTTTTGTCTTTATACGAATTGAAATTAACTTATGAATTTTTTTTAAGTTACACACAATTCACTCCCTTCTTGCATGTATTTACTTTATCATTTGGTATCAGAGTAAGGTTTCACATTTTTGTGCTTTACAGCATGTGATAGATTATGGCAAACACTTTAGAATTTTTGAAGGACAATCTATCTCAATGCATCCTTACTTCAATGGAAACAACTACTTATATTAGAAAGAGAGAATGACCATGTATCTCTAATCTGTTGATATCGAAGTATGGTAAGCAATTAAAGTTGGGGTGACAATTCATACTTTTGATAATGTAGAAGTATGGATTGAAGTTGACAAAAGAAATGCACAACTAAATGCTAAAGTAAAACATCACTTGATATGTATGTTGTGTCCAAAAGAATATGAAGCGATATCCTATTGCTCTACAGCAAAAGAAATGTGGGACAAATTTTAAGTCATGTTTGAAGGAATGAATGAGGCAAAAAAGCATTTAATAAGTCTTTTAATGCATCAATACGAAACTATTGGCATGAAATAGGGAGATAGCATAGATGAATTCTTCATATGTTTCAACAACATCATCATAACCCTAAAGAACTTGGGAAATATATATTCCAATGATGAGCTCGTAACGAAGATTCTGAGGTCACTACAAAGGAGTGGAGACCTAAGGTGACAGCTCTAGAAATGATAAAGGATCTAGATACTACTTCACTCGACTAGCTATGAAGAAATCTAATGATCCATGAAACTGAGCTTAGGAAATATGAAGGATCCTCCTACAGAAAAGAAACAACACAAAAAGTAATTGATGAATCAAACTATAATGAAAGTGACACTAAGTTGCAAATAGATGGAGATGATGAGTTCAACTTTATGGTAAAAAAAATGCCCGTTTCTATAAAAAGAAGCTTATGAATAATAGAGAAGGAAACAAGAAAGTCGAAAATAATAGGTTCCTATCAAAGGCAACAGCAACAATAGCAATACACAAAACAATCAAATCATACGCTATCACTATAAAAAGCCTGGACACACAAGACCAAAATTTCCTCTTCTTCAAAAGGACAAGTAAGAGAAAAGAAATTCAGAAAGCAAGCGATGACTGTAGCCTGATATGATAAGGATTCTGAAAACTTTGAAGAAAAAGAACTAGAAGAAGTTATCAATGTTTGCTTCATAGATGGATCAGGAGACGATGAGGTATATTATTCTGAATCTGATATTGAAGTTGATGAATTGAAAAATGCATATCATGAATTATATGATTAGTAAAAAAGGTTGATAGTGAAGTATTTCAAAGAAGTTGAGAAGTCTAAAAGCAATGATGCATCATTGGAATCTGCAAATGAAAATTTGGTGACTAAGAATATATGTCTTGAGGTTGACTATAAGCAGAACCTTTATGAAAAGTAAGGTCTAAAAGAAAGAGTAGCTAAGTTGGAAAATGCACTACTAAAAAATGATTATGATAAGGTAAAACAATTAGAAGAAAAAGTCGCCACCTTAGAACTTGAAAAAGAGACAAGTGTTGGAAAGATCTTATCTCTAGAAAAAGATCTAAAAAATTTCGTTGATGAAAGGAGGAATCTTGATGCATTTCTTGGTAGTGGTAAATGCATTTTTGGTAAGAACAAAATAGAATGCAATGAAAATAACAATGTTAGGCCATACAAAAACTTTTTTGTTAAATCTAGTGGTAACTATAGCTAAAATAGCAGGAACCTACTAAGTGGCAAAAATTATAACAACTATCATTCATTTGTTCTACACGATTGCTGTGGTAAACATGGTCACATTATTCATTCTTATAATTTTCGTAAAAAGAAATATCTCAGATGTGTATTTGGAGACCAAAAGGTCAAAATACTAATTCGAAAAGATCTAGAAAATTTTGGCTACCTAAAATGAGATAATTCTTTCTACAGATATATTTCAAAATGGAGACAAGGGAGAATCAATGGATAGTTGATAGTGGTTGTTCGAGACATATGATAGGTGGAATCACACTTCAACTACATTGATAGAAAAGACGGGGATAATGTTGTCTTTATAAATAAAAATAAAGCAAACGACACTAGAATTGGTAAAATTGGTAATTCTAACTCTACCTCTATCGATAACATGCTCTTTGTTAATGGTTTGAAACATAATCTATTGAGTGTGAGACAACTATGTGAAAAAGGTTACAAAGTTATTTTTTATGCATCTCATTGTGAAATTGTCGATATTCACAATTATAATATTGCGTTTGTGGGTCCAGGAAATCAAAATATATATTGTGCTCAACTAGAAGACATGTCTTTACAAATTGTCAAGTGTTTTGTCTCTTTAGAAAAGGATTCACTTATCTAACACAAAAGATTTGGACATGCCAACATGAGCATTCTATCAAAATTATCCAAAAAGGAATTAGTAAGAGGACTATCGGCCTTAAATTTTGAAAGTAATCAGGTTTGTGAGGCTTGTGTTAAGAGGTAAATAAGTTAAAAGCAACTTTCCTCCTAAAAATATTGTGTCTACTAGCCAACCACTTATGCACATGGATTTATTTGATCCCACTAGGACTCAAAGTTTTGGTGGTAAAAATTATGGTATTGTTCTAGTAAATGATTACTCCAAATTCACATGGGTTTATTTCTTATAAAAAAAAGCATGAATTTTGAAAGTAATCAGGTTTGTGAGGCATGTTTAAGAGGTAAATAAGTTAAAAGAAACTTTCCTCCCAAAAATATTGTGTCTATTAGCCAACCACTTATGCGCATGGATTTATTCGATCCTACTAGGACTCAAAGTTTTGGTGGTAAAAATTATGGTATTGTTCTAGTAAATGATTACTCCAGATTCACATACGTTTATTTCTTATAAAAAAAGCATGATGATTTTGAAGTGTTTGAGAAGTTTTGCAGAAAAATTCAAATAGGAAAAGGATACTACATCACTTCAATTCAAAGCGATCATGGAGGAGAATTTGATAACAAAAAGTTTGAAGAATTCTAAGACAACAATGGTATAACTCGCAAAGTCTCTTGTCCAAAGACCCCTCAACAAAATGGAGTTATAGAGAGAAAGAACATAACTTTGATTAATATGGCTAGGACTATATTATGTGAAAGTGGACTACCTCATGGATACTAGATAGAAGCAATATCCATGACATAATATGTACTTAACAAATGTCTTATAAGACCTATTTTGAAAAAACCCGATGAGTTGTGAAAAGGAAGAAAAGCAAATGTTGCTTACTTTTGAGCATTTGGTTGTAAGTGTTTCATTTTAAATAATGGAAACACAACCTAAGAAAGTTTGATGTGAGATCAGATGAAGCCATTTTTCTAGGCTACAGTATTACCAGTAAAGGATTCAGAGTATATAATAAAAGAACAAAGAAGATAAAAAAAGTCGATAAATGTGGTATTTGATAAAGCATTACTATCGACAACAGTAGTTAATTCAGATAATGAAGACCATATTTTGATTCCTAAAAATACATTGGAGAATCAAACTACACCAATAATACCCTTAGAATTACATAATCAAGAAGTTCCCTCTGAAGCTAAAACAGAATAGGCTCCTTCATCTGTTAGTAGTGTGCCCTAGGCCAATGGACATATGTGACTTTTGTACTAACATTATGACTTATTAATAATATATTATG
>JAOSBK010000005.1:14208703-14232812 GCA_027568895.1 Erythroxylum shatona | reverse complement strand
TAATGATTGAACAATGTCCATTTTACCCTTACTTATATGCCTTGTAACTTAAATGCTTAAGTGACTTGCCAATTTTGGCCCTTATGAAATCTTGCCACCTTAATTCAATTTAACCCATGTCATATAATTTTACTCACGTTAACATGCTAATTATCTCCACAAAATTACTCTATTAAGACCTTAAAATTCACTTAAGTCATTGCCTAACTTCATCCAAAAATCAAGACCTTTTTCTATCATGTAATTGAAGGAATTAGATAACACTTCCTTCTAGAACAATGTTCCTCATTGTCATAAATTTTTTAATGACATTAAAATCATTCAATTTAGTTCGGAAATCTAAAAGTCATATCTTAAAGTTTTCTGAACTGTTCTTATACTGAAACAATATTCTGTACTCAACTTCCATCCAAAAATTGATATTCTTAGAGACTGAATTAAAACTCGATTTCATCACATAATTTGTAGCTCTATCACTCTAGTTTACTCCAAATTAAAAATCATCTCAGTTGGATAACTAGAGAAAAGTTATGGCTAAAACATTGAATCATACTCAGTAAACCTGTTTCAACTTATAACTTCCAACTTTTAACTTCCAACATTTCACATATAATAGTTCTAACTTCCAAGAAAAGTTTGGGGTCCAACATAGTAAGTAATAGCTGACGAATCATAAGTTATCTAGTTGATAATTGTATTGATTTTAATGGCTAAAAAACTATTTGGTGTTGTTGAAAGTGAATAATTGATAGGGGTTTACCATATTTTGATATATGAAAACATCAATATCAACACTAACAAGTATGCAGCAATGTATATATTTAATGCAATCATGGATTGCAAACTCCTTTTTAAACTTCTTAGACATCAACAACCAAAAAGGAGATTCTTTGGATTTCTAAAATATGGGGTAAATTCTATGTATAAGTTGATTACTCTAAAGAAAGATTGTAATAAAACGATGAATATTTATCTTATTCATTACAAGTGAAGGAGTGTCATAATTTCTTTAAGTGGTTTGGCAAAAAATTTACCCCAAGGAGTGTAGAAGTTATAAATGGTTTAAGAGAGAAAAACATGTTAATGACTTACAATAAACAAAAAGGGAGGTAGTAAAATTAATTTGGGAGTTTGTAAACTTAGTTGGGTGTGGGTTTGATAATATTGTCTTAGATTGTGCTTATGTATCAATATTATTATTCACATATACAAGTAATAGGAATGAGATAAGTTGTAACTTTATGAAATTATATATTAAATAATATACTAAAATTATGATATTCTTATTAAATTATGTATTAAATTAATAAAAGTAAGTTGTGCCTTTATTTAACGCACATGTGCATAAATAAACAAAGTTGCCTTTGAATTAAAATCAAAAGCATTCAATGTAATATTGCACATGACATGGTCCATCAAAAAAGTAGTTAATAAATTAAAAAACAAAATGATTTCCTATACATGGTGTTGTAATTACATACATATGAGTTAGTCCATAACATCATCAAAAGATATAAAAGTAAGTTGTTCATAATTGCATAAGACCTTATAAGTTGTTTATAGATTAATAGAGACACATGTCTAAAAATTCCATATTAGTTGTCTATAAATACAAAAGACCATAAGATACACACATCCTTTACTTCTTGTTCCTTTGGTTGGTCTAGCCTCTTCTATGTTCTTAAATGTAATGATCCAAATTTTTGTTAAATTACTCGTAACGGACCAGTAATGAGAAAAACCTATAAAAGTATCAATTGAGCTTAATAAAGCTCAAGTTCATTTCTCTCTTAAAACCCTTTTCCTTATAGGTTATTGTTCACTCTCAACTTTTATGAAAAGATCTTTGGACATTCTAAAAAACCCCTAAACTTGTTTCATTAAAAACTAACCCAGATTTGGAGGAATCATGACTAAAAGTTTCGATTCCTTTACGTAAGTCACTGATCTCCTATTTTTAATCATTTTTAGAAAAAAAAATAACACCACCATTCTGTCTAACATCCCTAAAAACATAGGAAAGGAGGGAAACCCCACACTAATCGGCCCATTTTAATGATCAACATAAATGGCTCACCTTTGAGCCTTAATCCTTCGATTCTTACAAATCGAGAAGAGTTTCAATGCAAAACTAGTTCCATTGGATTCTTGAGGTGAGCTCATCATTTTTGAATGGGTATTGAAGGTCACTGCCTCTGCGGCACGTGTATCCCATGCTCCGATGATCGTGAGAGTTTTTCGACCAGGTCAGAAATGATTGGATATAATTTTAAATTTTTTTAAACTTTATGTAGATCAATTTTTTTAAAAGTAATTTATTGAAATTCTTTATGATTTGTGAGATAAAAATTTAGAAAAGATTATATGTTTATAGAAATGCATGAATTTGGTTAAAATGAGTTGTTGTTGATTAGAATTGAGATTATCTGGATGTATTGAGTATAAATAAGGGTATATGAGTCGAATATTGGTACGGTTGGATTATGACTGTATTTATTAATTATTTTTATAATGTAAATGTGGACTCAATTGGGCATGGACATGTAATTTGGAGGCCCAAATTGAGTTATGGTTACTGGTAGTTATAGAAGTGTATTTTCATTGTAAGAATGACCCTTCTTTAGAAAGGGGGATGTCCCTTTTATAGGAGAAACTCTGCCAAATTTTCAATAGGCTCCTCGTAAAATGTGACATTGTCGTGTTTAAATAAAAAATATAACTCCTTAGTATTGAATCATGGTCTTATTCTCTAGGTATCTAAAACTGGTATAGGTTGTTAAATCCTAATGGTCATTCCTTCTTTTCTTTCTATAGAGCAATCAGAAGCAGAACCTTTCACTTTAAGACCTGAGGTTCGGCGCAAAGGAGCGCATTATACATGTGAGTTAATATTCATGGTTATGAACATGTATTAGAATTTCGTATTCATCATGGAAATCACCATCATTATCATATGCACTCATGACATTCATACATATGGACTGACACTTGTATACATATTTTGTTGTGCAATGTTATGCTCATTTTGATATGTGATGATGTGGAGGATTGTTAAAGTATGAGTTACCTGATGGGTGTCAATAGGCTATGCGCACGTGAGTCAATTGGTCGGGTATAGATTTGGGTTAGTATTGGATCCATTGATTGAGATATGACACAGTTGGGGTGGTTCGATCGAACTTGCTCTTGAACAACAATCATGTCGTAGTGAGGCTGTGGTGATTCAATTAAGTGTGGTTCTCGGACAGTAGTCTACTACATTAGACCAAATGACTCGTGTGGAACAAGAGAGCCCTTATGGCTATAGTCTATAGGTAAAGGGAATTTTGTAGGGTCATTTATCAGTCCTCCATTTTTATTTGTGGTTTGTGATTTTGATGATTATGTGTGTAACATCCTATTTTTCCCATGTTAAGGGTTAGAATCCTAGAATACTGAATATGAGAGATAATATTGAGAAACTAGGAAATGCATTTCATGCTCATGCATCGTTTAGCATATATGCACATGAATTTGATAATTACACACATTACAATGACTGTACACGCACTCATTTGACAATTATCAGGTATAGTTTATCTTAATTGATTTATAAATGTGATTATGATGTGAATAATGAATATTTTTCTTTGAAAATTGGTTTGGTAAGTATAATTATTGATTTAGAATTTTTGACAAAAATTTAGAAAATTTTCTAAAATTATGAGTATTTTTGGACTAGAAAAATGTCAAGTGGCAAGACAATTGATAAATAGTGGTAGAATAAGTGTCAAATGACAGTTGAAATAATTGACAAATGGTACTAGGATTTGTTGAGAATGTGACAACAAAAATTAGGTGACAATTGGATTAGAAATTTGGAAACAAATAGACTAGATTTTAAGAGACATTAGTTGGCTTACGAAGATGACTTGCTAATTTATTTTTAAATGGTTCATAATACATGTCATGACACCCACCAAGCAATTTTTACCTTGATTTTAACCCACCCATGACATTTTCTTCTTGAAAGACCATCCTCGTCTTTGTCTTTCATATTGGCTATATGCTTTCTTCTTCTTAATTTTTGTTTTCTTCACTCACGACCATCTCACTCTCACCCTCATCATATTAAGTTTTTGCTATCCTTCACTTTGTTTCTTCAAGATCCTTATTATATCTTCATCTTGCAACTAAAAAACCTAAAGTATTCCTCCTAGAGGAGTTAATGATCGTATAAGCTTGGAGGCTAGGGTTCACGTGATTTTTGAAGAAGCTTGGAGTTTTATCCAGTAAGTTATACTTTGATCTTTATGGGTAGTTGCAAATGAATCAAATATGATGAATGATTTGAGATTTGATGACCATGACCATGATCATGGAGCTTCATATATGCTTTAACGTGGGTGTAGACATAAGGAGATTTATGTTCTAATTTTAATGTGTTAATATTATTCATGGGTTTAAATATAAACATATATGATGATAGTTAAAGATAAAATGAAGGTAATAATGTAGTAGAATGTGCACAGAAATTTGATGAATGTATGTATATGTTGATGTTACATTTTTGTGTTTATGATCGACCATAGTTTATGATTTGTTTATGAATGATAATGAGCTGAAATGGAGGTGAGAATGAAGAGGAAATGAAGTATAAAAGATAATCTATGCATAAGATGGTTTGAATGTAACATATAGGAGTTGAGAATATAGAAAAGTGAAAGAAGAATAAGAAGAATTGCTGGGATATGTTAGCTATAGTGTTTTCACAGAACATACATCTGTATTTTAGCCATATCTTAATCTGTGTATATCCAAATGGGATGATTTTAAGTTTAATTAAATTAGAGACATATGGCTATATTTTTCATAAAGGAACTGAATTTTAATTCTATCTTTAAGAGTTTCAAAATTTGTCTTGAAATTGAGTATTGTGTGTTGTTGTAGTGTGAGAACAGTCTGTAGTATTTTAGGTATAACTTCCATAATTCTAAACCAAACTACATGAAATTAGCATCGTTAGAAACTTAAGACATATAGGAACATTTTTAAAAAGAATGTATTTCCTAAATATCCCCTTTTCTTGCCTCATTTTCTTGTTCAAAATGGTCATCTGGTAGTTGCACGATCATGACAGAGAGGAATCATCAAGTGTGTACAATCGTGCACTACTATCTTCTTACCTTAACTTGGTGTTTTGGATTTAATTGAGGTTTGAAATGAACCTAGATGGTTGCTTAAGTAAGTGGTTAAGTGATTAATGAGTTTAGGATGTCGATTGACATTAAAATTGAAGAATGGATTGACTTATTCTTATGAATAATATGAATTAAGTATGAATGAATGATAATTGGGAAATTGTGTGGATGTATAATGCTAGGAAATGATTGGTAAATGTATGATTGATGAATAGATGATTGATAAACAAAGGATAATCAAGTTTCACAAGATATGATAGATGGATGATCATAAGATGTGGATTAAGGAAATATACCTAGGATTGTCATTAAGCATGAATTATACATGTCACATATACATATGTATATGATTGAGTATTCATGAAAATGTGCAAATTAGTAATGTGTAAATGTATATGTATTGCATGATATAGAGAGCGACAACATCCAGACATTGCTAGGACATCAAGGCAATAGCTATCTAGAGCATACTGTGAGTAACCTAGATGGTCTCATATTGATTTATTGTTTTGTTTACATTATGAATTGAATTATTATATGATGTGAATGTGTTGATTCTAGATATTGAATTTTCGAGGCATTTGATGCATGAATAGTATATTGGAAGTGCTCATTGTATGTGAATTTAAGAGAACTTATAATACTCAACTTAATTGTTGAATGCTCGACTAAAGTCTGATGCTGAATGTGAATGGGAAGCTGAATGCAAAAATAAATGAGCACAAGTGAACGATTGAATACATATGATGCATTTCACTATATGAATGCATGATAACATAAAGGCAGTTATGACCAGAGTCGCCAGTGAAAAAGAACTTAAAGCTCAAAATGTGGTAAGAGTCTCTGGCTCACTATATATAATGAGCCCTGTGTCCCCAACAGATAAGGGACAGTTATTAATAATCCTGGTATCCACAATGGATACGAGATAATGAAAAAGTCACTTGGTCACATAAAATAATAAATGAAAATCAGTCTCATGAACATTGTACATGCAATTTAATATACATTATATGAATTATTGAATTGAATTGTATGAACCTTTATAAATGTAAAAATTGAATAAGTGAACAAAGTGTTATATGGTGCTTTTTGATAATTGGTGAAAGATGTGCATTATATGATGACATGAATTTTTTGTGAACTTGAAACATGAACTGTATGTGTTATGTGTTATAAGTAAGCCATTAATGATGGGTAACTCAATGAGTTTGCAAAACTCATCAAAATTGCAACGTTAACTTTTTAAGTATGAGATAGTAGACTTAGCTTCTAAGACAACATAGAAGAGATCTAGTACAACTTTTGGATAGAAGAAATGACTCAAAGGTCGGTCAACTAAGACGGAAGGATTTAGATAAAAATATTTTATAATTCCTTATTCATGTAGCATGCAGCATATTTTTGTAATAGAGTCGTAAACTCTGATAACTCTTTGATATTGTATATAAGGATGAAGTATGTAATGATACAATGTATATTCGATTTTATGAAATGAAAATGAGGAATTGGGGTTTTAAAGATTGTGATATTTATGTTTTAATGGTGATGTCATGGGAAGCGAATGTGACTGCTCTAGGACACTGCTTCCACCAGGTATATGCTTGAATGTCTAAAGGACGTATGAGCATAAATGCCCGATGGGAGTTGGGGTGCCACAATGTGACATGATATTGACATGGGAAATGCATGCATGTTTATAAACAAAATCATTATGTTATGAAATTGCATATATATATATATATATATATATATATGAAATCCTTAGGAATGCATAAAATAACCATAATATTAATTCACTCAGTGAGGTCTAACTCCCCTCAACTATTTTTCATGGTCTTCTTTTCAGATATCTTTATAATAGGGTACTTCGTCAGTCTTCTTCCTCTCTGATGATTGATGTATGTTTGTTGGTGACCTTTGATTCTAAGGTCACAGTAGTCTTGTGTATATTAGATTTGCCTTGTATTAGTTATCTCATGATTGTAGCACATTAAGTATTGTCTATTGTTAGAACCATTTGATTATTATCAGTATGATTTTGATACATTTTGAAATCTCATCTTTATTATGGATATAGGGATTTGACGGCATTTTAGGCTTGCTAAGGGTTCAGGCTTAAGTTTACTATTCCTCTATCACTGGTCACAATCCAAGGTTGGGTCATGACATTAAACTTTTTGAGATGCAACATCTTCAAACTTTAGGCTCTTCCTCTTTGTTTCAGTTTCTTGAACATGTTCCTTCCTCTTGCTTTATAATGTATTTTGTATAACGCGTTATTGAAAAGACATCTTTACTTGATCTTATATGAAAGAAATAAGATCAACTTTTTAACATACATTTTAGTTCTTTCTTTTATATGAAAAAAATAAGTTTACCGTCATTTATATCATAGTAAGTGATTGTGTTCACATCTTATATATTTTAGAATTATTTCTAACTTGTTTACATTTCTTATATGTGACATATCTTCTAGTCCATGTTGAAATAATACCTTTCTTACCTTCACCAACTTTCCTTATTTTCTTTTTCTTTGGCATTTCAACTCTTTTATAGAACGATTGATCTTCTATGCATGTTCTTCCTCATATACTGACAAAACTATTTACTTAGTATTGGTTTTATGCTCTTCTAATAACATCTTGTATGTGCCTCTTTGGTGTAGTACTCGTGCATATAATCATAAAGATCTCCTCTCTCCAAGATGATTGCCAAAATGATAAAGGATCCTATTTAACTCTTATTTGTCGTATATGCAATCATTTGTTCTGAAGTTCACTACATAATGGTCATACATATAACATTCAATTTCAATTTTTTATCACCTATAAAAAATGAGTTAAGTTACTGGTAGCATATAAGCAAGTAGGTATCAAATGCAAATAATGTTATTACCTACAAAGTGAGCCAAATAATTAGGAGCCTCCTTATTTTTATCTAACTTTAACATTATATTAGGACATATCTTGTAGATGTATATAGACATTACTTGCTCTTCTAATGAAATCTCTTCATGATACCTCTTTTCATCACTTTCAAGCAAGTCAAGATTAATTTATCTCTTGCATTTCTCAATACACATTAAAACACTTTGTTGTGTTGTTTGATGATAAATTACTTATGCATCTTGTATGCCTATTCCATCTCTTCTCAGGAATTGATGTTAAAATGTCGTATAAAATATTAAAATACAATTATTTTATTAATTAATTAATTTAGTTTATCTCTAAATTTTATTTTATATTTAGTTATTATTAGTAGTAATAAAAATAATTACATTTAAATTAACTACTAAACATATTTTTTGTTTTAAAAAATAAAAACTAAAAATTACTAAAAAAGAGAGCTGGTTACATTAGACCCCGTATTGGTTTGATCCTTTTCATTTTGATTGTTATATTTTGAAAATTGTCATTTATCTGTTCATAGTATTGTTTAACTACTATATAAGTCATTTCATCACACTTTGTTAGTTTTTTTGTTCATTCATAACTCCAAAATTGTATCATATTGAAACTTAAAAATTTTAATGCTATAATAATTTGGGTAAAAATAGACAAAAAAAAACTACTAGAAAATGACAAAAGAGGTTGTGATAGCTAAACAATATCATAAGGAATAAGTAATAGTTTTCAAAATATGAGAACTGAAAGGAAAAAAAAGGTTAAATCATATGGTGTCCCAATGTATTTAACCCAAATAGAAGTGCAACCAAAATTATTTCTTTTTTATATTTAAAAAATTATCTACTTATAGATTAAAAAATAAGATAATGCCTTCTAAAAGATGGTAAATTGTTCACTAATATGAACTATTAATAAAATCTAAGTATATTAAAAGAAGATGTATTACAAAATTGAAGTTATTAGAAAAATTGAAACTAACATTACCAAGTTAAAAAATAATCTTTTCATTCATATTAAAATAATTGGAACAATTTTCCTGATACAAAGAATTTTACGTATATTTTTTAAATTAACCCCTATTGAACAATAGGTGATACACAATAAGAATAAATAAGAAAGAATGAAACTAACAAAAAGATTTTAATAAGGTATGATTGATTAGTGTGCTTACGTCTTTAAGAACCAAAAAGCAAATAAATTTACTATATTAATCAATAATTCACTTAATAAGGATTATAAATTTTCTGTATATAGGATAAGTTCACACAAGTATAGTCAACTAGAAACTCTTACTGGTGTAATTTTATATAACTTACCTCTTACCAAATCCAACCTAATTTAAACATGATTTTTATAAATCTTAGAATCCTTTTAGGGTTTGAAAACTACCTAAAAAAAGTTTCCAAATAAGATTATTGATCGTGAACATGATCGAGGAATGACCACTATTTCTCTGATACATAGATATGGTTTCTGATTTGCACATATTCCAAGCCATATAATTAACTTAATATTTGTAAAATATGGACATAAGCTTTAACCTACTCGTATGCTATGTTGTAGTCACTCAAAAACTTTTTAAAAATACTCATTTTTCTATAAATGCTTCAATATTACACCCATATATATAATCCATACACAATAATTTTTGCCTTGGCAAATATATCATATTCAGCTAACAAACTCCAAACAACATCCCTAAGATTGCATATTTGTATAGATGATTCATATACAACAATCTCCACCTTAGAGAATATACTTTAAATAGGTTGCATTATTGACATGTTTAACACCTCGAGATATTAATCAAGTCTAAATAAGACCTAAACTTTTTTATGGTAATTGGCTTTGTCAGTATTTCAAATGTATTATTTGAAGTGTGAATTCTAATAGGTTCTATCCTTACGTAGTTAATTCTCTAATATTTTTGACACATCACATCCTTCACCATAACTCTCACCCATCTTTCTCGTAACTTTCTCTTGTTCTTTGAAAGGTAGTTGGATGCTTCTCACTGATAGTAAGATCATATGCAAATTTGCTCTTCTCAACTATATGCTTTGGCAGCTTAATAGTCTATCTCGCTTTATTTGTATCTATATTCTATTAATGCTCTCTTCTTGACATAATTCTATTTCTTGAACTAGAATTTCTAGCCACTTTAACACTTGTTCTAAGTTATTTTAATTCCATTGGTACTACCTTAGTACTGGCCTTTGTTATTCCTAGTAAGTCCTCCTTATATATTTTTACTTAATATATGTCACCCCCTAACATTATATCCTTAAATTTTTCCTTAGATCTATGAAGTATATGAAATGAATATAACTCTAACCTCTAGTGTCTTACACCCTTCTATAAACTTCTCTTATGAAGTTTCATCATCCCTTATGCACTAAGATAACCAAGTTACATACTTTATAATAAAATACTATCTTTTTTTTACTTTAATGATGTAACTTCTTCACCTATAACTTTATTCTCCTTCAATTTACAGATGTTTCTAGCCAACCTTGATTCTTTCATCATAATCATCACACCTTTTATCAATTTAATATTGTCATTGTTGGTTTTATATATTAAAAATATTCACATGTAAAGAGCCTAAAGAGGATTAAGTTCTTCCTTAAATCTAGTACATATCAAACATCGCTCAGCATCCTAATTATCCCACGAAACATCTTCATCATGGCTTATCCTATTCTGAATATTTTGTAAGCTTTATCACCCCTTAGTTAGAAAATGCCAAAGTAATCTAACGTGTATGACACAAATTAATCCTTGTTTAGTTTCATATGATATAAACATCATACATATAGCATTCATGAGTTATGTAATTAACTGGATGAAAAATAGAGTATGCATCTACGTTGCAATATAAGCCCTCATTTTGCAATATATTAGCAAACTTTGATTGAATCATCAATTTTTCTTTCATCATTTCAGTCCTTCTTGTTTGAATAATCACTCTTGATATATCCAATTTTTTTGTATTTGTAATATTGAACTAACTTTTTTTATCCTTGGGTTTAGATCTAGAACTTCACTTAGACAAGCCACCTTTCCACTATTTTCTCATACAATCTTGATTTTCCTTATATACAACCCTTCACTTTAGGAGCTTTCACCAATATTAGTCTTTATTGGTTGTTTGCTAATAACGTGGCAACGATATGCCCACTACTCCAATTATCCCCTTATCCAATATGAGCATGGTCATCAAATGTTCATAATATGTAGTTAAAGAGCAAAGCATAACCATTACTTTATTCTCATCTAGAATAGAGGCTCAAACCTTAATATTTTACTAAATATTTGCTTGAATCTATTGATATGCTATTCCAGATGTGTTCCTTCTTGCATTTTAGCTTTTATGGTCTCTACTTTATATGCAACTTGTTTTTAAGAGAATTTGACATGTATCGACTCTCTAACTTCTTACATGTCTCCATAAAGGACGTATTCTTTACAACATTGTATACGATCTCGTATCTTATGCAAAGTCATATGGTTCCAACTGCTAATGCCTATAACTCTTCCTAGTCAAACTTATTCGTATCTTTTAGCTTATTTCTTTACATGTTTGGCTTGCTTAGTTATGCCAACAAGTACTTCACTCTTTATTACAACACTATAAAATTCGCAATTATATTGAACTTCTTTCCTTCAAACTTTACAATTGAAGTCATTATTGCCTTAACTTTGCTCTATTACCAGTTATTAAGAAATAAAGTGTATGTATTAAGAATAGATTAAAAAACAACTAAAAAAGGATTTTAATAAGGCTCGACCAATTAAGTGTGTCTTCATTTTTAGGAGTCAAGAGTAACTGATTTCACTATATTAATCAGTAAGTCACTTTATAAGGATTATATTTTTATATATATAGACTAGGTTACACAAGTATAATTAATGTAGCATTAATTAAACTTAAAAAATTGTAATTTACCTATTTTTGCAGTACAATCATGAACTACCAAAAGTAGTAACAAAATACTCAAAACTTTTAATTTATTATAAAACTAGCCCTCTATTAACCTTATAATTAATGGTGTTAACATGATATGCAATGTAAACATGAATTGTGAAATGCAACATCTACAAGATAAATAATATTACACATCAATAATTATATTAGAAATTAAAAAGAGACATAACAAAGGAATCTAAATTTTTAATATAAAACATTGAGGTCTTCTCTGTTTTGAAATTCATATGGCGTGATTTTTAAGTAAAGAAAGAGGAGTTAAGTGTTTAAAAGAATTAGAAATTTATAGAAAGAGATAAGTAAACTGAAACTGAAGAAAACATGCAATATCAAAGTAGAAAATGAGGAAAACAATCAAACTATTTTTTGAAGAATATAAATTTATAAATTGAAAAACAAACTCTTATATTTTCTATAGCCTCAAAACGTCGTTGACTATTTTATTTGTTTATTAGAAATGAATTTCTAATTGTAGTCTATATGGTACTCAATATCTCATCACAAATAGCTAATTGCCAAAAAGTGCAAAATAAAGAGAGATGTTTCAACATATACCTAAGAAAAATAAAGAGGTATGAAAATCAAGTTCATACTAATATCAATATGGCATTAACAACCCAAATGTCTAACTCTGTAACAAATTTTAAAAAAGCGATGATAATAAAGAAAAGAACTACTAATAATATAAGAGAAGTGAGAGAACACCAAACATTGGATCTCTTTCTTGAATAGGCAAGTTCTATAAAGCTCTCCACAAGGACTTGACTAAAGAAAAGACATTCTTTTACATTTTGGGTAAAAATTAGTCTTCTTTTAAATTTTTCTTCCTTTTATCATAATTCTTTATATGTCATATTATTTGTCACGTAGCTACTAACTTCTTAAAATGTTATAATGACATGGCAGGCCACATTAGTATTGTTAATTATAGAGTTAATAGCTATTTATTCTTGTAACAAATTGAAAATTTAGGTAACTTATTATTACTTTTACTAGTTTTAGCTAATATTACAATCGCATAAAAAGTTCAAGATGTTAAATCTAATTTATCTTTAATTATAAACTCTAACTAGTGTCGTTTTATGAAACTTGCCTCTTACTAAGCTCTACCTAATCTAAGCATAGTTATAATAAGTTCTAGAATCCTTTCATGGTTTAAAATATACCATAAATCACGTTTTTAAGATAAGACTATTTGTCACTAACACGACCTAGGATAGTTTGGGACACAATCATGTATCTTACCGTTTCTCCATAATATGGGCATAGGACCCGACACGTATGTATTCTAGACTATGTAATTCAATGTATCTTTCTAAAACATAAATATGAGCTCTAACACGCTTATGTTTTAGACTGTATATTTCTCAAAAAAATCGTCATAACACCGGCACACTTATGTTCCAAGCCATGTCCCCATCTATAAGAACATGTCCTCACACATAAACATATGCCGAGTCATATTTACTTAAAAACTTCCATGAAATATCTATGTTCTTCTAAAGCAGTTCAAGATTGCACTCGTTTATACAAGTCATATAAAAATCTCATATGTCTTTTTACTTTTGGTTGATAAATTACCAATATATTTATTTCAATTTATAATAAAAATGATTTTATTATGCTAAAATAGTATGTTTAACTATTTACACAATATAATTTAAACTAATGAAAATTTCCTCTAATTTGGAAAAGATTATGACTAAAAAAATCCAATTCATTTATTGCACAAGGATCATTATAATTGGTTACACAAGCCATCATGCACCCTTAATAAGTATTGATACTATATAATCATTAGAGGTTAATTATAAAGATAAAGGCACCATATCTCAACATCTAACATAATTTGAGAACAAGAAGGAGAACACCAATAAAAGTACACAAAAACGAGAAAAATAAACACATAGAATTTTAATAATAAACAAGTATCAATATCAAAATATAAAGTCCTTTCCACCCACTCTATTTAGTCTTGTGCAGTTTCTTAACAAAGCATCAAATACAACCATACGACTGAAAAGAAGATGAGAATAAACTCCTTCCCACTTTCACCCCAAGGGTTGTGAGATTATTTCAAAACAAGAATGAAAGAACAAAATATCTTAAAAGATAAATTTTAGATAGAGAAAAGTATAGAAATTAGGGTTTGAGATTATCCTTGGTAAAACTTTTATTTGATTTGTAGGTAAATAATAGAAAATGAGCAGATGAAATTGTACAATAATTAACAAACATATGTTATTAAAAAAAAAAGTTATCCACTTGGGATAATATTATAAATGATTTAGTAACTACAAAAAATTATTAATCTTATACCTGAGAATGTGGAATGTGCCACTAAACCCAACTGTAATTCAAAACTTCTTTTGTGTATAGTTATTGTGTAAAAGGATGAACTTGCAAAATTCATGCTGCCACTTACAAAGTTTTCTATACTTGAAAAGTATTTTCGCTCGAGAGCCCAACATGTCCAAGTTTGACAAAGCTTTCATTTGTGTGTAACTTAACATTTGAAATCGGTGAGAACAATATTCGTTTATTTCAAAGAACAATTTTGTAAAAAAAAAATTTCCTAATTAAAAAGGAAAAAGTTAACATCCAACACACACTAGCTAGAGGGCCGAAACTCGGAAAGCTTGTTGGAGGCTGAAACTGGGCTCGCCCATCTCAGCAAAACTGGCATTTGGTTGGGCTGTATGTGGTCACTCATGGAACATTAGGACTACAACAATACGGCTTGGAATCAGTTAAGGAAGATTAAACAAGCTTTATGGTCATACAACGTACAAGTAGATGGTATTGTATCACCTAAAGAATCCACCTGTAGCGGACACAAAGGGTGAGCATGTGCATAGCTTGCCAGACATATTTTCAGGACATGTCAATGACATTAGTTTTGATGAGAATACAGATTTATCTCACACAAAGGAACAAATGTGGAGGCTGATGATCTTCAGAAAAAGGTGAGAACGTATCGATCCCACAAAACCCTCTTCTTGGCAATTTGCAGCCTTTGTGTGTAAACTACAAAAGCTAAGCACTTTTTGCAGTACTCACT
Source organism: Erythroxylum shatona (assembly GCA_027568895.1). Classification (NCBI taxonomy): domain Eukaryota; kingdom Viridiplantae; phylum Streptophyta; class Magnoliopsida; order Malpighiales; family Erythroxylaceae; genus Erythroxylum; species Erythroxylum shatona. Next base: position 14,217,674 of record JAOSBK010000005.1, on the reverse strand, counting down.
AACCAAACTCCTTTAATGTCAACGCCAGCCCATCTCAAAACTGTACCAGAGCAAATCTACCTAAGGTTCTTTTTCCCGAAAGGCAATCTAAATTGATTAATTGACCTAAGATCTAGATTTCTTTCTTTTTTTCTTTTACAAATTTGCATAATTTTGATATTAAAAAAAGCTATTGGAAAAATTTGTATGGAAAGAAGGGGTTGGAGCACTCTGCTTCGTTGGGATGTCTCCACGCATAAATAAAACATAGTTGAAACTGATTAACTAAAACAGAGGATCTAATCCCTTGAAGAAGTAGCTTCCAGATACAGCTCGAGGACACTGACTTGTTACTGAAAACCAGAAGATATTGGCTTTAAACTATACGTAAAACAGTTTACTAAGGTCTGAATTCTTTTAACTTACTACCTAAGTTACAGAGGACTATGCCTTAGTATCAAGTGAAGATTTTTTCCATCAAATTAAGAGACTAGAGTGAAAAAATTCCTATGACATTTGCCAAATAATTATAAGCATCTATTCTCGAAATGGAAAGAAGCATTTGGTTGTATCCGAAATTGAATATTGATTTAGATTTCTTGTTTGAAAATATAAAATCTTCACTCTTACCAAAAAAAAACCTCTAATTTCCATAAGACCGTTCTCGTGCTGTTGTCATTGTTGCACCTTTTAGCTTGGTACAGACATGGTAAACAGTAGCATTTTAAGAGGATTTTTACTTAATTTGTCACCTATGCTCAGAGGAAATGATGAATGTATGTAGCTACGTACTCCACAACGGCACCGTTTTGGGTACTAATCAAAGAAAAACGGTGGAAGAGGACATTGTATTAAAATGCAAGACAGAATGAAACTAAAATTACAGAAAGAGAACAAATTTAGTGTATACAAATACGATTCGCTGTTTAACCGCAAACGCAATCAGGGATAAGTTGATAGGCCATTTGCAAATTTCAATTTCAATTTCTGACTTTGTAGTACGCTAGCTCTTCTCTAAGACACTAGTTATGTATGTCCACCAGGAATCAAACATAAAAGTCACTGTACCTACTGCATAAGAAGACATTGCAACGGACAAAACAAACAAATAAGAAAAAGAGAGCGGGAAAAAGGAAAAACAAAAAAAAAAGGACAGTTTGGGGCATGAGGTTGGTTCAAGAAAGGACAGCTTCTTCCTCGATTATTCTAAGCATGTGGTGGACTGCTGCTGCTATGTCATCTGCTGAAGTGAGTTGGCATCCTTCTTCAAGCTGCATTAAGAATGTTCAAATTTTAGTCCAAAATATCTGTATCATTCCCTAAAACTATATGCAAAGAGACCCATATAGGAAACCCCAAATATATTACAAAATCTCATCACAATAATTGAGGCCCCATTGCTCTAAAATGCCTACACTACACCTGCTTCACCTATTCAGTTTGGTAGGACATGGCCCAATCTCTGTAAAACTTAAACTCTCCTCACTCTACATATTAACAAGACCAACGTACTCCATTTTTCATAAACAACACAAATGGAGGCCAAATGACAGTAAGAGGATATTGTAAAGCGTAAAAAGATTACCTAGCTATAGGATGGGATACACACCTTGGCACTGATTGAGCAGAGAACCAATGGGTCCATGGAGGTGACGTTGACGTGCAGAATCGTAAGGTAAAGTGCTTGGAATCCTGCGACTAACTTGGAAAGCTGTCTGGGCTTTTTTCTTGAGAGTATTCGAAGATTTGCATGGGTTTCTATCAGAGTGACCTCAATATCAGCCAATGCTACTTGACTAGTACTCTTTGATGTATATTTGCTTGGCATTTCAGAACGATTGTACTGGGGGAACACAAAGAATTCTGCGAAAGGTGTTGTGGCATCCTCACGGGAACATCTGAATACTTGGAGTGGTTGGAGCTTCTGAGCTTCCAGGGTTTGCAATTGGCGCTCAAGCTCCTTCACAAATTCTATGGCACCACCTACTATGGAGGCCTGGTCACCCTACATTTCACCAAGTTTTTTAACTATATGATCATCACTAAGTAAAACAAGAGAAGCGATTAGTATCCTTGTTACCAACTTAAAATCGTTTATATATATTTCATAGTGGAATGGGTTGTGAGAATTAGAATGCAATTCTAGGACTTCATGTTCGCGAAGAAGTTGAAGAATCATCATGTTTGAATCTGTATAGAAATTAACAAAGACCATGGTACAGGGAGCTCTTTTATCATAGCAAAAGTGAAGTAGAAGAATCACTTAAGAGCTTTTGATATAGACTTGAGCTCCATCCTCCATACCTAGGTCACGAGAAAACAAGAATAAAGTAAAAGAAGAGCAAAAGGCAGTGGTGGAGCCAAGTCTAAGAAAAAGTGACTGGCTTCTGAATTTACCAGTATTACGTTATCTTTCACAGAATCATGGCCTGAATTCTAGTTGGCAAGCAGCTTTCCTTACTCTTGTGAACACCAACTTACTTTCTTTAATTAAAAAAAAAACTAATGCCTACCTCTAGCTTCAGACAAGAGATACCATAAGTGACAAGTGAATCGATAGCCATAAAGAAGAGAAGAGAAGAGAAGATATGATGAGCAAAGGATATCTATACATATATATACTAGGAAAAACACAAACCCTTTGGACATAAGATTCAGGCATGAGAGACTTCAAAACCGCAAGATGCTCATTCATCTGTTTTCGCCGGTTCCTCTCAACAGTAATGTGGGTCATCCTCTGTGTCTCGGCTTCTTCTTTGTTCTTGCATGCCCTTGGCTTTCTTCTTCTTTTCTTCCTTGCTTGCACAGCCAGAGTTGTCTGGTTTTGGTCCAAAGGTTGAGGTCCTATTAAGCGTTTTTGTTCAGTTGTTGATGTAGAGCTAGAGATATTAACCACACCACCTCCATGGTCTTGAGGCCTCGCAAGAGTGTTCTGTATGAGGAGACTAGAATCTAGAGACTCATAGCTGGTGTACGGAGTGGCAGAGATGGTGTCATGGATGACGAAGTTAGAGAGGTCATTAGAAGATAATGCTTCTAGCAGTGCCATATCCCTTCAAAATGTCCCCTAAAAACCCTCTTGGAGCAGTATCTATTTATATATAAATATATTTGTTATAAACAAATACTGATAATTCAACGACAAAAGCACCAATTTATAACAAAACCCCATCCCTGAATGATCATGTCTGTGGAAAGAAAGACAGAAAAATGAAGAAGAGAGAGGAAGAAAATGAGCAAAGGGTAATGAAAAATAACGTTTACACCGCCATAATAGATATAGTATTGTAGCTATTGCAGAAATATAGATAGGGAAGAGAGAGGGGGCAGAAAAGGTATGGAGCTTTTCTGCTCGTAAATAGTGAAAGAAAAAAGGAAGGACTCTCTCTTTCATATCTTTGCACTACGTCTCCTTCCTTAAAAATTAATCAATAGAGAGGGAGAGGGACCCAAATCTATATGGAAATGTGCATACAAACAACAGAAGCAGCAGTGGCAAGAGCTCATACCTGTGTTGGGTTGTGCACCTCGACTAAGATTCTCATGCAAATTATTAGTATACATCAATATAATATTACATGTGCTAATTGTAATATGTAGCTCAGAGCCTATTACGTATCCAAGATCATACATGAAAAGGTAAAAACGAAGAAAATGTGGAATACATGATTTCGGGTCCATTTCGTTGAAGTAGTTTTTGATGCCCAAACGAGCTCCAATCCTCCCGGGACTGTTGAGGAAGTTGTTCACTGTCATTTGGTCTAGACCTTTCTACAGTTTCTTCAAAACGCGAGCTCTCTTAACGAGTCAAAGAACTATATGCTCGCGAATGATATAAATAACTGCAAGAGACCTTAATCTTTATATAGCTTTCATATCGAGCTTCCCCATCACAAAGTCGATATGGATCAGGTCTACACTGAAAGGGATTTATTTTTTACCCAAACTTCGACCCATTAATTTATATCATTTATTGGACCACTTTAGTACTCTTATTTAGATCGAATTACGTAACTTAATCGGTAATTTATTGAAAACCAAAATTAAAATTAATAGTTATCTACTTAATAAATGCCCTTAAGGGCAAACATATTTAACAATCTCCCCCTTGAACAATTATTAATTGCAATTTTTGTCAAGTTTAAAACAGTTAAAAAATTCAGTTAAGTCATGTTACTGTATTGGTACCAATTTAAAAAAAAATATTCGATCCAAAGGTAATGAAAGTCCAACATTCCGTTCTGCAAAGCTTTCGATACCGAAAAATATCAAACACATATGTCATGTGTGACACAGGTCCAATATAATCACAAATATCTAATAATGCACCAATATGAATAAGAAAATAGAGTGTGACAAACTAAGATGATACCTATATGATCTAAAAGATATCATCTTCGTCTGTAGGTTTCGATTTCTCCAACTTTATGCTAAACTGCATGTGCTAAACTGCAGCAAAGAAATCCTATTTTCTCTCACCGAATGTTAAACAGCATTAGAGAAAACATTTATATTCTTCAACTGAATGCTAAACTACATTAGAGAACCTTTATGGGATCAAACTTTATATCCCTCTATGTCATATGAAACTTTAAAAGATATCCATATGAACTTTATGTGTTTAATGACATAGACTCAAGGTAAATCTTTATAAATGCCCATTGACCTTTAAAATGCTTAAGATCAACACAAATCTTAATGCTTCCATATGTATTATGACTATATACAAAAGCAGTTATTACTGAGGATAAAAGAAAATGATCATATTTGTTAATAAATAATCATAATGTCATAATACATCAAAATATACAAAATTTTAACGAGCAAATACATTGATCCCTAGCTACTACTGTCTAAGGACTTTAACATACTCATACTGGATACATGTCTCACAAATACTAATGGGCAAAGTTCTTTAGTCAAAAGATCAACTAACATCTCCTCAGTCCTTATGTGCTCCATTTCAACGTTATCCTTCTGAATCAACTCCTTTATGGTCAAATACTTGACCTCTAAATGCTTAGACCCTGTGATACTCTTATTGTTGTTACTGAACAACACTCTAGCAAGATTATCACAATACAACCGAATGGGTCTAGCTATCAAATCCACCACAAACAACTTAGAAATCAAATTTCTAAGCCAAACCACTTGTGTAGCAGCGCCATAATATGCAACAAACTCTGCATGCATGGTCAAGGAAACTACTAGTGTCTGCTTGACACTCTTCCACGATATTGCACCATCTACCATCATAAAAATGTATCCTAATGTGGATTTGCAATCATCTAGACACATAGCAAAATCGGAGTCTATATACCATGTGAGGTTCAAATCGTTGACTTTTATGTATGTCAACATTTAATCCTTGGTACCCTTCAGGTATCTCAACACCCGCTTAACTGCGTTTCAATGGTCCATACCTAGGTTGGCCAGATATCGACCTAGCAATCCGATAACAAATACAATGTCCAGTCTAGTGTACACTTAGCCATACATTAGGCTACCTACTGCACTAGAGTACGGGACATTCCTCATAGCCTCTCTCTCAACTTCATTCTTTGGACACTGTGTCAAAAATAATCTCTCACCATGAGAGATAGGTGCTACAATAGGTCTATAATCAACCATATTAAACCTTTGTAGCACTCGCTCAATGTATGCTCTTTGTGAGAGGCTCAGGGAGTGTTGAGATCTATTCCGATGAATCTGCATACAGAGGACAAAAGATGCTTCACCTAAATCCTTCATGTCAAAATGTTTGATCAAAAGTTGCTTTACTTTATACAACATGATCAAATCATTTGACGCGAACAAGATATCATCGACATACAATAGTATGAAGATGACTTTGCTACCCCTGACCTTATAGTATAAACATCTTTCGACTTTGTTCTTCACAAAGCCAAATGAGGTCAAAACCTCATCAAACTTTATGTACCACTGTCTGGAAGCTTGTTTCAAGTCGTATATTGATTTACTCAACTTGCAGACTTTGTCAGTTGCATCTTAATCCTGAAAACCTTCAGGTTGCTCTATATAGACCTCCTCATAAAGGTCACCATTTAGGAAAGTGGTCTTAACATCCATCTGATATAGCTCCATGTCATAATGAGCTATTATTGCCATAATCACTCTAAATGCATCCTTGGAGGACATAGGAAAGAAGGTGATATTGAAATCAATTCCTTCTCTTTGAGTGAATCCCCTGGCAATTAGACGTTCCAACTAACATGCCTACAATGTTGAGGTAAATCAACAAGCTCCCACACTTTATTATACCTCATAGCTTGCATCTCATCCTTCGTTGCTTCCCACCATATATCCACATGAGGTCTAGAAACGAATTATGTAAAAGTCACTAGATCTATAACATATCCTATATCATAGTCTTATTCACCTACACTATGTAACATGATGAGATAGCAGGTCGTCTCTCTCTAGTAGATCTGTGTAACTGCATAGGCTTTTGTACCTCAGAAACCTTTTCCTGAATAGAAGTAGGTTCCTGTGCCTATATAGGCACGATACTTGGGCCTTCATCCACCCGAAATAACTATATGAGAGGCTGTGGATACACAATAATTGTAGTATCCATCCAACTGTCTTGTGGAGGATGTGAGGATCCTCCCTTGTCATAGACATTGTATTCCAAAAACTTTGTCATCTGTGATTCCACTATTCTGGCTCCTCCTTCTCTACAGAAAAATCTGTAGCCCTTAGAGTGGTCGGGATAACCCACTAAATAGCAACGAGTTGAATGAGATTGCAATTTACTCTCTTGGGGATTATAGAATCTCACCTCAGTAGGGCAGCCCTACACACGAATGTGTGCAAGGCTTGGCTTCCAGCCTTTCCAAAGTTCAAAAAGGGTCTTTGATACTAACTTGCTTGGGGCTCTATTCAAAATATATAATGTTGTCTTGATGGCTTTACCCCAATGGTATTCGGGTAGGTTATCCCTGCTCTACATCAACCTCATCATATCCTTTAGGGTGCGATTACGCCTTTTGGCCACACCATTTTGCTCAAGATTACTTAATATAGTGATTTGAGCCACTATTCCAACTGATTCCAAATACTTAACAAACGGACCTTTTTCTTGTCCTACAATCCCATGTCTGCCATAGTATTCCCCTCCTCTATCAGATCTGACAATCTTTATTGATTTTCCCAATTAGTTCTCGACTTCAATCTTAAAGATCTTGAACTTATCAAAAACTTCAGTCTTCTATTTAAGCAAGAACACATAACCGTAGCGGGAATAATCATCTGTAAATGACAAGAAGTATTTGGCATTACACAACGTGACTGTATAAGTACCACTAACATCTACATGTATGAGGTCCAATAAATCAGAAGTACGAGTTGACCCCTTTTTCTTTATCTTCATTAACTTACCCCTACAATAATCGACACATATCTTCAGATCACTAAATTCCAGAGTTGGGAGAATGTTATCCTTTATCAATCTCTCAACCCTCTCTCTGGAAATGTGGTCAAGACGTTTCTGCCACAATATGTACGACGTTTCCTTTATTAAGGTTATCTTTCAAGTAATAGGTTCAGCAACATATGAAGAGGTATACATTTCATTAGGAGTAAGACACATTCTATACAATCCGTATGATAAGAAAGCAGTACCAATATGTTTTGTATTGATAGAAATATTTACAACAATATTATCAAATACAAAACGAAAACATTCTTTATCCAAAAATGATATAGAGATCAAATTTTGTTTAAAAGATGGTATATAAAATGTGTCTCATAAAACCAATACAAACCCTATGTCAAGGTTTAATCCTACATCTCCTACGTACAAAACATCTACCTCTTCATTATTGTCAACCACCAGCTTCTCCTCTTCCTTAATCGGCCTTCTCTTGGATCTGACCCCCTGCATTGTGGAAGCAAAATGGTTAAAAGCTCCACTATCTAACCACCAAGAACTTGATGTGGTTAGACATTAGATTCATGAATCATGAAGGCCGACGAGTTACTTGACATATCCTGTTTGACCTTCCACAGCTTGTACTTTTGGCAATCAAACTTCCTGTGTCCCTTCTTCTTACAAAAGAAGCATCTCATACTCTTAAGGTCATGTGGGCCCTTCGCAATGCTAGATTGCCCACTTTGAATTTAAGGAGAGAGGGTTTGGGTTCCTTACCCTTACCCTTACCCTGCGTTTGGTTAGTGTCCTCAGGGGTGAGGACAGTGGACAAGGACGCAAAAGTTCTGTCCTTTATCCTGTTTGCTTACTATCTTCATTTATTTCTGTTCCGTCCTTAGTGGACAAAAGACAGAAATTTCTGTCCAATCCAAAACTGAGGTACAGACATATTTGTCCTACGGACAAGAATGACAAATGATGAAAATCACCCTGTTTATAGACGAAACCTACACACGTTATCCTCTGTTGCACCTCGTCTTCTTCCATATGCTTCTTCCAACTGCTTCGTCTCTATCGCACCTCCTCTTCGCGCATCTGCTTCGTCTCTGTCACACCTCGTCTTCTTCCATCTGCTTCGTCTCCAGAAACGTCACTCTCCCTTCAAACCAACCCAGCGTTGGACACTCGAGCCTCTCTTTTGGGTAAGACTCTTTTCATCCCGTCGTTTTTGTTCTTCTGTAATACGTAATGTGTTTCGTATGGGTAAGGGATTATGGAGTTATGTTTCGGTTTTCCATCAAGAAAACCGAAAGTCTTGAAAGGCCATTTTGAATTAAAATTTGTCCTCCTCTTCTCTGCTTTCACAGAATCAATTTTACTAGTTGGCGTGAGAGATCAGGAATATAACTTCCTCCATTGTCACTTTTTGCAGAGCTTTCTTCTTCTTCTTCTTCTTCTAGATCATTCTTTTTTGAAACTTTCTCCTACTCGTTTTGGATCAAAATCTTGGGAAGTGAATTTGATTTAGGGATTTTTTTGCGATGGATTGGGGCAACGTCACAACAGGGGATCTGGTGGACGCACTTTAGGGAAGTGGAC
>JAOSBK010000005.1:14168597-14208603 GCA_027568895.1 Erythroxylum shatona | reverse complement strand
GTTACAAGTTAATAATAACATAATTAAATATTGTAAAATAAATATTGATACAATTATAAAATAATCAATGAATTACACCAACTCTTCTTATTATATCACAGGGGCATTTTTGTCATTAACACTATTTTTTGTTCTGTCCCCTGCAACCAAACACATTTCTGTCCTCAAGACAAAGACAATTTTCTCTGTTCTGTCCATTGCAACCAAACATCTCACTGTCTTCAATTCTTGTTCTGTTCCGTCCTGTTCCGTTCTGTCTCGTCCTGTCTCTGCATGCTGAAAACGCTAACCAAACAGACAGTTAGGCTGCAGGGGTTTGGCCTTTCCCTTACCCTTCATAGCTGCATACATAGCTGAATGACGAGAACTTCTGATCTTCTCCTCTGCTGCAGCACATCGAGAAATCAAAGCATTGATGTCCCAAGTCTCATCCTATGAGATGTAAGAGGTAGCCAACTTCTCAAACTCCTGAGGAAGAGTGTTTAGTGCCTGATGCACTATAAGTGAGTCAGCAATCGGTATATCCAGTGCCTTTTGCCTGCTCTGCAGATGCACCATCCGAATGATATATTCCGAATGATATACTCCCTAATGCCTCCCTCTCCAGTGTATCTCATAAAGAACATCTCCTTGATTAAGGCACTCTGCTCAGCATGAGAAGAGACCTTGCACCTTTGGGATATACTGTCTATAAACTCCCACGCTACTATTGTGTCTGACAATCCACTCGACAGATGATCGAGTATTGACCTTCGAATGGTCAAATAGCGCAACCTATTTGACCTCTCCCAGGTAGCCATTGCTGCCTTGTCAGCTTCTGAGCTGACATTTGTAAATGGGGGAGGCCTCTCTATATGCATGGCCATGCTGATGTCTGCTATCTCCAATGGGAAATCCACGTCCTTCTTCCACTTCTTAAAGTTGAAACCATTCAAGGTTTCAATAGTGACAGCATTGTTGTTGACTGGGAAGGTGACTGAAAAATAGAAAAGACAATGTTAAGAACGGTATAAATGTAGGATAACAACGATAACATCATCAACAAAGAGAATCTAATCACACATATTATGAAACACATGTGGGTTGAGTACATAATATATGCAATTAGACTTCTACACATAAAAGCGATCAGAGTACAAACCATCAACTCTCATAACACTGCCACCTGTGGGTGAATAGATCAATTGAGGAACGACTTTCCTCCATCTAATGTCTTTATGTACATCTTAAAACCTCATATAAGGTAAACACTTGTGGGCAAAATAACCAAATATGAGATCAGAGACATCCCCCAATATGTACGCAGTACAATCCAAATACTGGCTTAAAAGGCCATTGTGATGATTGCAATCTTACCAACACCCGAAAAGACCACAAATATAAAGGATACATCTTTATGTCATTCTCACATTCTATATGGGCATAATGTATGTGAAAATTAATTATAAATGCAAAAAATGATTGCATAGTCAAATAATCACACACAAAAACTGAAAACATTGTCTTTAAACTTTATTTGAAAATTTTTTAAAAAATAAAAAATCTCAATAATAGTGTCTATCGTACTTTCCCGAATATTGAACCTACTGCACGAGACATAAAACTTTAATTGCCTCCTTTTATGTGTTGATCGGAGTACAAAAATGCACTCAATATTTGCTTTAAAAAGGTTTGAAAACTTTTCCGGAATCCAATTACCAACATAATAAATCCAAAAAATTTGAAAAAACACTTTAAAAATTTTCCAAACCTTGAAACTGACCCAAAATACCTCGGGATAGCATTATAGGAATTTCTTAAATTTTGTGTTTTATTTTTTGAAAACACTGTAGTAGAGGCTGTACGATGTGGCAAGCCACGTCGGGCCTTATGTGGGCTGCACGGGCGCGCTGACAAATGTCATAAGCGTCTGACCACGCATCACCCACCCGCACACGCGTAGTTACTATACGGTGTGTGCGTTGCATGCACCGACATCTGTCCCAGATCTAGTGGTCCATGTGTTGCGTCGGATGTGGCCCGTGTCACGCACACGCCCGCGGTTCGATGCCTGTGGGAGCACGTGCCATGTGAGGCACTTACAACTCACGTCCTTCCGTATGCAATGCCACTTGGCAACATGCCCCAGCCATATCGCCCCTCCCCCGACCCCTGTGACAACATCGGGCGCGTGCGTTACATACGCCGAACGTTGCGTTGCCCTCTGACAGGAAGGGCTAATTTCGGCTACGTAGAAGTCAGTTTTTTGCTCTGTTTGGCCCATTTTGACCCGTTTTTCATAGCTAGCCTTATATATACTACTTTTACGTAATTATTTATGTAAAAAAGCTGAAAAACAAATCAAAAATCGAAGAAAACTATAATGAATGGAAATCGAAAAACCTTCATTTTCTGTCAACCTGATCACATAACTACTCTAATACCACGTGTAATACATAGCACAGACCCTATTACATACCCAGGATCATGCATGAAAGGATAAAAACGAAAGAAATGTAGAATACCTGATTTCAGGCCTGTTTCGACTTTTGAAGCAATTTTCGACGCTCAAACGAGCTCCAATCCACTCGAGATAGTTGAAGAAGTTGTTCACTGTCATTCGATCTAGGCCTTTCTATAATTTTCTCAAAACGCGAGCTCTCTTAACGGGTTAGAGAACTGTATGCTCGCGAATGATATGAGTAACTACAGGAGACTTTAACCTTTATATAGCTTTCATATCGAGTTTCTCCATCACAAGTCTAATATGGATCAGGTCCACACTGAAGGGGATCTATTTTCCACCCGAACTTCGACCATTAATTTAGATCATTTATTGGGCCACTTTATTATCCTTATCTAGATCGAATTACATAACTTAACCGGTAATTTATTAAAAACCAAAATTATAATTAATAGTTGTCCACTTAATAGGAGAAAGATAAAAATGCCCTTAAGGGCAAAAATGTCTAACACTAATGACAACCCATGTCACTCCATACATGTTAAGCTATTAATTTTGTCTCCTCTAGTCCGTTGATCTCGCCGCTTGCCAATCCAGCGGTAAAGATCAACAGAAATATATGAATGATGCTAAGTTTGCCTTCACGGTACGTTATTTGCTTAGCACAGCTCACCCTATAGTCCATTGTCAATCTCATTGCTGTATATTAGCCTTATTTGCTCTATTTGTAAATAGTTAGTCATTCCAAATCTAGAGTGATGAATAATGTTTGTTCATGCCTAAGGAACCAACAAAAAGACCCACAGGACAGGAACACTCACAGCTCAATGCCTCTTATTTACCTCCTTTTTCCCTTTATGAAAAATATCCCAATTATTCTTTTAAACTTCACTCAAAACTTTTAAGTATGTCTTCTAGGTTTAGTATTGAGGCTTCCTCATTGCATGTGGTTAATTCTCTTGATTCTGTCGTTGTTTGCCTATCTGATTTCAGGATTTATTACAGAATAGAAGCTATGTACTATCAACCCTGTTTTTGCTGAGATTGTAGACTTTATTGATACCCTTAGAGACTGTAATTCTACTGCATATGTTTAACATCTATTTGCAGATTACTTTCTCACAAGTTGGTGTTGTTGGATAATTTTCATTTTTTTATCTTTTAGTGAGAGACTGTAGATGAAAACAGTAATATTTCTTCTTCTTCTTCTCACTCTATAAATTAATTAAATTTCATTTTAATCATATATCTAAACGAACTTAAGGTGATTAGATCAGATTTCGCAGAAATATCTAGGCAAATGTAAAAGGAATGTTCTTACAACTTCTTGGCTCTTGAATCCTTATAAATCACGAAGGTTGGTATCCTCTATGCTCTTTTCACCCTTGCTAAATGATTCAGTGCAATAGTCATTAGTTTGCTCGTTCTCGGTCGAGAGCTACATTGTAAATGATGGACAAGGAAGGTCTCCCTCATGGTTCAAAATTCTATATAATTAGATAAGCATGGGAAAATGAAAGCCTCAAAATCAACTAACTAACGAGTTAATCAGACACAAAATTTGTTGCTATCTACAGGCGAGTTTGTGCCTGGTGTGTAGAATCAAAAGGTGACAACCAGATGGATCAGATCCCAGCAACCTTGTATAGCACAAATCGACAGAAGTCACCTCAGACTAGGCTCTTTTTTCCATATTATGCATGGGCGTAGCAGGACATACAAATATTGTTCTGACACGAAATTGCCTTCACTGACGGTAAAAATTATTCATCCCTGTTTGTAGACGACTTACTGCCCACGTCATTAGCTAAGTCATAAACAGATCATCCATGTTAGATACAAATGGAATCCTGACCTTGAATCAGGTCCATAACCGTTGAGGTTCTTTCATATTAAATACCCATAAACTCTTTTGTATTGTGTCTTTGATTATAATGACTGGAGAGGTTGATGAAGAAGAAGTAACGCAATAGTTAACTACCCTCAAACAGTTAAAAGAGGAGTATAAGAAAAAGTCGCACAGAAAACACGCACGCATATATTGCCTCTAAGAAGTCAAGTCCCTCTTCGACATTCATTTTTCTGGTTTCTTTCTTGTATGAGATCATCTGTAGGCATACATGTATGTATAAATGCGTGCAGACGCATAGCGTATTCGAAAAGTACAAATGCGTGGGGAAAAGGAGATAGAGCTAAGGGCTTCTTTTTTCGCCCTGAATAGTAAGAGATTATGCATCATGACCAGAACGAAGATTGTAGCTTTTATACGGCGATGAGGACGAAAGTTGGAAGGTATACAGTGGACCACGGTCCAAGTGTCAGAAAATGCAGACAATCCATGTGCCCATCAGCTTTCCTGCCAAGCTCCATTCTAGCAACGATCCAAATTCAACTTTCTTCTCCATTTTCCATCCTTTGTTCTTCCCCTTAGCACCTAATACTTCTAAAACTTTAAAACTATTTTCAGATTGGTCCTGTCTTCACTCATCTGTCCTCGCACACAATAGAAAGCTAATACACCCATAGTTCTAGCTTAAGGAATGGACATAGAACATGCGTCCACCAAAGCACTCATGTATTCATCTACCTTGCATTATAAAAAATCAAAGTACACTATACATGCAAATTACATGTGCAAGCTGATGCGAATGCCTGATACCATGTCCAATCTATATGATCCCATCAACGTACTGTAACCTCACCATAAGTGGTTGTACACAATCACAGGTCTAAGAATCAAAATTTGCGCCCGTTGCAACAATTTTTTTATACAATGATTACCAAAACTTCAACCTAACACCATAAAAATCTGCTAGTCCAGTCAAAATGGATAACAAATATGCATAAAGAAGCAAGACAACCAACGCTAAGAAAGACGATGCGGACAGGGTATCCATGGATAAGTTAACCAGCCCTGTCAGGATATTTGCCTGAAATGGAAAAAGAAGAAATTTCACCAGCACGAGAAGGAAGAAAGAGTAGGTGTAAAAGCAGAGAGATGGGGATCAATAAAAACATCTCAGAAGATAAATAAGCAAAAATATGTATTGTTCACCAGTAGAAATGCAGCTAATAAATTCCGATTAAGTGCTTCTTCAAGTGCTGAAACTTTACTTCCAACCATGTAATCAGAAAGCATCACGACAGCTAAAACCTGAAAAACAAGAAAATCTTCGGTTGGCTATGCTTCATATCAATCTCTTCTTTCGTTTCCTTCAAAGTAATACATTACAAAGTTTCACTTTACTCTCCTGGAAACATCCAAAAGCGCCATTCTCAATACAGATCATGCTTGAAAATGCAGTAAAAAATCAAAAAATTTTCCAGGATTCAACATACTTTAATATAAAAGTCTAACAAGGAAAAGTAAATGATTACAGTTAACAAGAACATAATTATACCAACAAGATCAATGCAAAGCTGAATTACAACTGCATGTATGTTATCTGACAGGTCTACCATAAGCTGATTGCAACATGGATAAAAACACAATTAACAAAATTATGTTCAAGTAGGAACCCATATATTTAAAATTGCTCTGCTGCTACTTATTTTTGTCATTGGTTTCTTCAGAAGATTCATTGGCAGATGTATGACATCCCATGTGTTTAGACAACTTTCACAGAAGATTCACCTGTACTTGTCTCCCAAGAATTTCAATCAGACTCCTTTGGGAGGCCAAGAAAACTCCCAAAATAATGACATCTTGGGGCTTAAATTTTACCCCTTTCCAGGAAACATGTTTCCTTGATTTTTATCCACTCTCCCAGTCACTCTGATAGAAATTATGTTAGCATTAATCAGAGCAACGACCAATGCTTGGACGAACTGTCCAATGGCCCAAAATATGGAAAGTATATTCTAGAAGGGGGAAGGGACAGCTGGCACAACAACAAGGAGGCTGAGATGTTAGTTGCAAGAATAATGATTAGGTTGGTTAGATGAGAGAGAAATGGGGACGTAAATATTAGTATATACAGGAGGGAAGGATACGACAGGGCATACTATTTATCTACAGAAATTAAAAGGATTCAGCTAGGAGCTTGAGAATTTTCTTTTAGCAGGTGAAAGAGTTACCGAAAGGCTAGTGTAGTTTGTTTCCTATCATTGGGCCAACCTGTCAGATAACTCAAAAGGGAGGAGCTAAGAGATGGAAACAAGATTACAAGAAGTGCAAACAGAGGGTGGACAGTGTTGACTTACATGTACAGTAGGTGGTGCAATCTATGACTGAGTTATGGTGCACTCTGAAAGGAAAACCATGGATTCTTTGCGTAAAGATATGGATGATTTTAGGAGCTTAGTACTCAGGTAGATCAAGAAACAAAACAAACGACCTATAGGAGAAGAAACTCCCAGGTCACCTTCACCTGTGACAACAGAAGAGTCTACCGACAAGGTCACATATCAGCTTAGTGAAACGCAGCTGCTAGGGAGAAGAGGAGACACGGGACTTCCTCCAGTAACCCCACTCCACAAGGAATATTTCTTAGCAGCAAACACGGTGGGGTTACCAAAGTTTTCTGGACAAGACCCAAAGGGCTGGCTTACCAGGGTGGACGTATTTTCAGATATATCAAACACCCCCTAGAGACCACATTCCATTAGCCCAAATCAGTATGACGGGCCACACCATCCATTGTTTCACCACTCTGGGATCAATTACGAGAAGAACTAATGGAGAGGTTCAACGGCTTGGAGATTCAAAACCCATATGAAGCTTTAGCGTCCTTAAAGCAACAGGGGACTGTTCAAGAATACATTGAAGAGTTTGAAATTGTACATCATTGATTCCTAGACAACCACAATTCCAATATGTGGGATACTTCGTGAGTGGTCTCGTGGATGAACTCAGAGGATGGGTCAGGATGTACAACCCAGATTCACAACTGAAGGCAATGCAGATTGCAATAAATATGGAATGTTCATGCAGAAGATGAATTTGAGAGCAATGTCACTCCGACCAAGAAATTCAAATGTGGTTGACATAGGTAGAGGAGTAATGGACCACGTGAGCCGCACACAACAAACAATAAACAGTAAAAATGTCGTATTTGGTGGAGGGTACATGCCCAAGACATGTCAATAGTCACCAAACTCATCCCCTTGTTTGTTAATTCCTTCCTCTCGTGGAAATAGTAGACTTGGGAAAGCAATGTCCAAGGGCAATGCAACATTTAATCGAGCAAGAATGGGAGGAGAGACGATGAAAAGGACTATGTTTTCGATATAGCCCACAACATCGATGTCTTGAAGGAAAGCTCAGGTTCTTGCTGTTAGCGGACGAAGAGGAAGTCGGTGAAGATGGGGAAATAATTTTTACTCCTAACTCTGTCGATCTTACATCTGCAGAAGGTGAGTGTAACGTGGTTGAACTGTTTGGGTTCCCACAGGTCAGAGAACAGAACTTCAAAACCATGAAATTTCAGGGCAAATTAGAGGGGATTCGTCTAGTAATTTTGTTAGATAGTGGAGCCACACACAACTTCATCTCATCCTGACAATCAGATTAAGGGACGGCCATAAAGTATGAGTGGCAAAACAAAATCCAAAAATACAATTGAAGTTGGGAAATTGTGAATGTTTGGTGGCCGTGTTGATGCTTGATATTGGCAATCTAGATATGCTTTTGGGAATTGCTTGGCTACAAACATTAGGGGATCTGGTACACAATTGGAATGAGCAAGACATGCGCTTCAAGTATCGGGGTAGATGGGTGGAGATTCGAGGTTTGATTAAAGGGCAAGCATATCTGCTCACTCTACTGGATATGGAGATCTTTCATGAATATCCAGCGGAAGCCAATGAAATTTCTAAGATTGCAGGAAATCTAAATTCTCAATAGTGACAAGATATCACCCATCTTTTTGCAAGGGTTTGTTACCATTTTTTAGGAGCCCAAGTCCTATCGCCCAAGCGTTCGATTGAACATGTCATTAACATCACTCCAGGACAAGGTCCATCTGCGTCAGGTCTTATCACTACCTCCACATACACAAAGCTGAGATTGAAAGAGAAGGGCAGGAGTTGCTGACCTTAGGATTCATACGCACAGTTGGAGAATGTGCATCAACTATCGTGTTCTTAACAAGTTCACAATTCAAGATAAATTTCCGATTTCAGTAGTGGAAATGCCAGGAGATTTTTTTTCTGAGTTAGGAGTCGATATTATTTTGGGGATGACTTGGTTGGTTTCGTTAGGTGAGGTGCAACACAATTGGAAGATCTTTCCTTGAATTTTTCGCATATGGGGTCAACAGTCACTGTTAAAGGAAAGATCTTTCCATGAATTTTTCATATTTGGGGTCAACAGTCATTGTTAAAGGGGATTTTAATCTTTCGAGATCTTTAATTTCCACCAAGGCATTAAAGAAGACTACTGAAATTGAGGTTGCAGTTATGGTGTTTTTTGGTTCAAAGAAACAAGGGAAGGATAACAGCTGGTCCTGAAAAATAGGAGAAAAACTCAACCATCACCAGCAGCAGCAGTTACAGCAGGTGCTGGCAGAATTTCAACCAGTTTTTTCCCACCCAATAGGTCTTCCTCCCAGTAGACCAGCTGATCATAAAATTCCAATTAAGGCTAGGGTTGGTCCGATAAATGTGAGACATTATCGTTATCCTCATCAACAAAAAAAATGAGATTGAGAAACAAGTTTTGGAGATGCTAGCTTCTGGAGTTATTAGACCTAGCAACAGCACATATTCAAGTCTGATGATTCTTGTGAAGTAGAAAGACAGCAGTTGGCGGTCTTGCGCCGATTATCGGGCTTTGAATAAAGCCACAATACCAGATAAGTTTCCCATAACAGTTATTGAAGAACTTGGATGAATTGTTTGGAGCCACGTATTCTCAAAAATCGATCTACAGACAGGGTGCCATCAAATATGCATGAATGAAGATGACGTTCCCAAGACGGCCTTTCAGATACATCAAGGCCACTACAAATCACTCATCAAGCCGTTTGGCCTCACCAATGCACCAGGCACTTTCTAATGTGCTATGAATTCGATCTTACAGCCCTACCTCAGAAAGTTTGTATTAGATTTTTTTAATGACATTTTGGTCTATAGCGTCGACTAGGACAGCCACATCACTCACTTAAGGAAGGTATTACATACGTTGCAGCAATATCGTTTCTATGCTAATACAAAAAAATGCACTTTTGGGAAGTTAAGAATTGAGTACTTGGGTTACATCATTTCCAAAGATGGTGTTGCTATGGATCCCAAGAAGATTGAAGTGGTTTAACAATGGCCTATTCCTACATCTCTCAAAGCTTTGAGAGGATCTTGGATTTGATTGGGTATTACCGAAGGTTTGTGAAGGATTATGGGAAGATAGCACAACCTCTTACCAATCTATTGAAGAAAGGGAATTTTAAATGGGATATTACTGCAGAAACAGCATTTCAGAGGCTTTAGAATGCTCCAGCCAGTGTTCCGGTTTTGACACTACCAGTCTTCAATACACCTATTTTTCAGTGGAGTGTTATGCATCAGGTAAAGGCATGGGAGTAAGGTTAATACAAGAAAAGAAACCAGTGGCTTTTTTCAAGAAACCATTAGCTGAGTCATCGCTGAATAAATCCATATATGATAGGGAACTTATGCTAGTGTTAGCCATTCAACATTGGAGACTGTATCTGGTTGGGAGAAGATTTACAATCTATACGGATCATAAAAGCCTCAGACAATTGTTGGAACAGAGAATTACAACTCAAAATCAGCAAAATTGGTTGGCAAAATTGCTGGGATATGATTTTGGTACTGTCTACAAGGCTGGAATTTCCAATAGGGCAGTAGATGCATTCTCCAAGGTATGCAAGGACATGGAGTTGCAGGTTACTTCTAGGCCATTTTGGCAAGATCCAGAGCAAATTAATAAGGAGGTAAAGGCAAATCCACAATTGGGCAGAATAATAGAAGGAATTAAAAGGGAACCAGATTCTCATCCTTCTTATACCTTGGAGAATGGGAGATTATATTATAAAGGGAGGTTAGTTTTATCAGCATCTTCGGAACGGATTCCCAAGCATTTACAAGAGTTTCATACTACCCCTACAGGAGGAAATTTGGGAATTTACCAGATTCGTAAAAGGATAGCTCAATCTATTTTTTGGAAAGGTATGGAAAGGGTTGTATCTGATTTTGTAGCAGCTTGTCACACTTGTAAACGTAGCAAGTATCAAGCTACGTCTCCAGCGAGTTTACTCCAACCGCTACCTATTCCAAAAGCTGAGCATGGATTTCATTGTGGGACTACACAAATCTAAAGGCTATGATACCTTGTTGGTCATAGTGGACAGGTTGAGCAAATATGGGCATTTTATTCCTGTCAAGCATCTTTACTCAGCCCGTTCTATTGCTGAAATTTTTACCAAGAAGCTTGTCCGATTACATGGAATTCTGATTTCCATTGTAAGTGACCGGGATCCTACGTTCTCAAGTAATTTTAGGCAAGAATTGTTTACACTCAAGGGAACTCAATGAAAATTGAGTACCACCTATCACCCAAAATCGAATGGCCAAACTGAGGTAGTTAACCGCACTATCGAGACATATCTTCATTGTTTTAGCTCGGCACAACCCAAGGCTTGGTTCGATTATTTACCATGGGCAGAGTATTGGTATAATACCAGCTTTCATTCAACAGCTTAATGTTCTCCTTTCGAGGTAGTATATGGCAAACCTCCTCCCTCAATCACACGTTTTATTCCTGAAGAAACATTGGTGGAAGCTGTGGCGCAAGATTTAATGAGTCGTGACGAAGCTTTGACACAGTTGAAACATCGTCTAAAACGCGCTCGCGATGACATGATACATTTTGTGGATGCTCGAAGGCATTTTCATGATATTCAGGTGGGAGATTGGGTGTATTTGAAGATTTGTCTACATCGGCAAGGGTCCATGCCTAAGTGGCTGCACCCTAAACTGTCAGCATGGTACTATGGACCGTATTGGTGGACAAATTGGTTGGCATTGTTGCATTTCAACTGCAACTTCCCCCTCAGGCCCGTATACGTCCATTGTTTCACGTGTCCCAGCTAAAAAAGGCTATCGGGCACCACCATCTTTAGGAAGAGTTACCTCCAGAGTTGGACTATGCTCCTGACTTGTGTAAACCAGCCGCTATCTTGGGTAGTAGGACACTTTATATCAAGGGGCTGCCCGTGACCAATGGTTGATTCATTGGCAAGGCAAACCGTTATAGGAAGCTACATGGGAGGACCAAGAGATTATTCGTCGCCAATTCCCGAAGCTTAACCTTGAGGACAAGATTGTTTCATCAGCAGGCGGTATTGTTAGGAATATTGGTCACATAGAGTATGGTTAGTCTATACAAGGAAGAAGAAGAAAGGCTGTAAGCAATAGTGAGATAGCTAGATATCAATATATTTTAGTGATTCGGGTTGTTAGCAAGAGATATCTATTCCTTAGAAGTTTTTTAGGATAAGTAGATATTAAATAATAGTCTATGGGAGAAGGGGGATAGGCATTAGATAGGAAATAATTCTCAAAAGATTTCCTGAGATTGTAAGGGGGTTTCCCTTGAGAAGAAGGTTCTTCCTTCTTGTTTCGGAATAATACTGAGTTATTGCTCTCTACCTAGTGTTATTTAACACATGGGTACCTTGAGTTGAATTGTTACCAAACAGCTGGCACAACAACAGGGAGGCTGATTAGGTTAGTTAGATTAGAAAGAAATGGGGAGGTAAAAGTTAGTATATACAGGAAGGAAGGATGAGACACGGCATTCTTTTTTTCTACAGAAATTAAAAAGATTCAGCTAGGAGCTTGGGAATTTTATTTTAGCTGGTGAGAGAGTTACCGAAGGTTTAGTGTAGTTCTCTTGTCTCCTATCACACTCACTCTGTCTCTCTCAAAGATACACAAAGTCCAAGCAAAAACAATGCAGGTCCCAAAGAAAACATTGCTCATTTGCTAGCATCACTATGACAATTCCAACTGACAAGTGAACAGATACAAGTCTACCAAAGCTGCAAACTTGACATGCCAACTGTTGTCTCGCCAGTGAGTTCTACACAAATAAATTGGCTTCCACAAGCAGACACTGCTCTTTTGGCAGTAACTTCCATTAGATTGAGAAGCAAGTATTTTTAGACCTAAATATGCATTTTTAAAATCCATGACGGTCAAACTAAATGGGTGAATGAAAATGTATGAAAAAAGTTTGAGAGAATCCAAAGCTAAGTGAAAGAAAAACATTAAAGATTAAGTCATGTATAGCATGAAACAGAAGTTCCTAACCACTGAAGCATTTCAAGGGTGACTGACTATTGACACTCAACTTTCAAAAACTATCAGAAATAAGAAAAACCTGAAGGTTTTGTGCCAACACCAGTGTAACATATGCCAAGTTGCACTGCAAGGAAAATTATGCTTGTTTCTATTAATAATCTAGATAAACAATTTTGCTAATTAGTTAAAGAAAGCAGCATAACCTACCATCCTACGGGAAACTCTTTCTACATGCCTATCTAAAAGGATAGCTATTGACCTGCAGCAAGATTGAAAAAATGGAAAAGGAGAAAACTTTAGTAATATCATTTTACTAGACAGAAAGTTGATAACACAAATTTATTCACAACACATGGCAATACCAAAATATAACAGAAAGAACCAAGATTCTGATCCTTGCCCGTTTGTTACTTCTCACTGTTGTAGAAGAATTGTTTCCAAAGAAAAGAAAGTTTCCCAACTGGACCCCAACTAGGTACATGCCCCAATATCCTAGGAATAACAATAATTACACATAAATATTTCTGTACTAATAGTAATTGCAAGAAAAGCAGATGTGATAATTCAATAAGAAACTACCTTCTAGCCCTCATGTATCAAAGGACAAAAACATGATTTCAAAGTTAGGATAAAAGACTCTACAGTAGTCAAAATCTTCCAGATAAAGGGCTGAGATCTAGAATAACAAATCCTTTGCTGCGATCTAGAATAACAAATCCATTTTCTGACATCTTATATATTCCACTACTGTTTTCCCTTTTGTGGTATCAATGCATGATCAACCTCTTCCACAACTCTCATGGACTTGTGATGGCATATACACACCAGATGTTAATGAAACATCATGAATTTTACAAGTCCCATGCATGGGAGCTAATTAATTTAAATTAGAAGTATCTAAGTAATCAGGAAGCAAAAGTTTTCTAATTACAGAACAGAGGCTTAACTATGAAAATGGAAAATCTATAATTCCCTTCTATCAGCAGTTGGTACGTGAATGCTTTTTGGGGAAGACATGCAGATGAAAGTAAGAATAATTGATGAACAGCATATTTTGTATTTATCCTTACCAAGTATGCTAAATATTCCTTCCTTATTTTTGCTTAAAATATCTGTTCCCCTTTCCTCAGAAAGCAAATATGCATTTAATCCATGACTCAACCAGAATTGATAACCTGAAGAATCAAAAACTGGTTAAGAAAGCTAGCCAATAAATTCTTTTTGCAGGCATCACTAACGTATACAGTTAGAACCAAGATACCAGATAATATTGTTAAACCCACAATTCCAGAATAACGTGGTCTGATGTTAATTATTGTCGTAAGGATTGCTACAGAAGCAAGTGTGAAAAAGAAATTCCAGTGAACTCCATATTCCCCTATATGAACCTGCATAGAAAATAAAGAATTCCATTAGAAAGGAACATTAATTAGTGAATTGAGCTGTATAGGGAAAAGGACAGCCAATCTTGCCTTTCAACTTCTTTATACTAAAGCTACCAAAGATAACGCAAAGCTAGCTGTTGTGAGGAAAGAATTCTGTAACTAAAACGTTGTTATCTTTTTTCTTCCATTGATAATGCAACACTTATTTTAATAGTAAGTTTAGTAAGAGTATGCATCGGATACAAGCAATTTGTCCCTACCAAAAGTGCAGTATTTATGAGACCTGTTCACCAGTTCGAGAATTGACAAGAATAAATGTTATAAATGTTAAGCATTCAGGCATATGTTTGTCCAGAGGAAATATTACCCACGACATTGCAACTCAGAGGCAAGTAGCCTAATGACATTTTTACCTGATAATCAACACTTCTGGTTGAAAATAGTCGACCAAACCCTAGTAGCAGTAGTGGGCTAGTAGATTGAATCGCATTCTTCCAACTCCTAAAATAGTATTTTGAAACAAATGGAACACCATATCATTAGTGCAAACTATACGATGACTAAAATAACAACTTCAAATAAAATTGTTAAAAAGAGTTCAAGCACTTGACACAAGCATGAGGATAATGCATTAAAAACAAGAAATATATTTAAGAAATGTAACAGTACGAATAATACAAAAATTTGACCATATACCAGCAACAGAATAGTTAGGAAAACACTGCATTGTACAGACCAAAATCATAAAGCTTCACCCGGCTACAAAATATCCCAAATTGGGTCACTTAAGTAGTTTATGTTGCAATTAGTTTTAACTCACTAACTTCCCACAGAATAAAATTTTTCATGAGATCACCAAAAATCCCTCAGCCATTGACCGTTGATCAATCCTCTCTTATGAGACTAACATTCAGTTCCAATACCAAGGTGACCTGTTTGTGTCTCTTCTGAAATAAAATTAGCAATCGCAGTACAAGGGAACACAGCTGATAAAAAGGAGCTGCCTTTCTTAATGCAAGTGCAATGCTTGAAAGAACATATTCTATATATTACTGCAAAAGAATAAATTTCTCCTGATGATCTCATAAGATAAAGCAATCATGGACCAAGAAAGCCTTACATTGAAGAGACACCTCGTGCATTTCGAGAAACTAATGCATTTGCTAATATAAAGGAGCCAACCCCTAAGTCCATCTGTATAAGAAAAAAGGAAAAAGAAAAAACAACAGTTAGTTATGCAAGGTTTTGAAGAGATAAGTAAGCTTCTTAGCAACAATCTAAAAATCCAATGATTGAATAGACGTAATCCCATAAATTAAATTCGAAGCAAAGAAGCAATTAATACTATTAACAATATAGGGATATTCTTGTAATTACATGCTTATAATCGTAGTTATTCTATTATTTCGTATATACACAATGTCTAAGCACATGATTAGCCTAAGCTGTATGATACGACACCTCCAACACATTAGGAGTCTTATTACGATTAGGAATCTTATCTTTTATTACGATTAGAAGTCTATCTTTTATTACGATTAGGAATCGTATCTTTTATTACGATTAGGAGTCTATCTTTTATTATGATTAGGAGTCTTATCTTTTATTACGATTAGGAGTCTTATCTTTTATTACGATTAGGAGTCTATCTTTTATTGCGATTAGGAGTCTAGCATTATAAATATCTGATAGTTAGAGCAAGTAGGTAAGCTTTTGAGAAAATTAATTCCTTTGTTTTGGAGTTTAGTCCTCTCCATACGGACTGACTTGGGAGTTTAAGATTCTTGCTCTCAAATTTATCAATAAAGTTCTATTATTCAGTTATTTCTATTGTCTTTCTTTTCTGGTTTCTATCAAACATATGTATCAGTTCAATTTCTATTGCTGGACAATTTGTCCTGCGCCATGATGCTGTCAATGATATGTTTATTATGTAAAGTCTGCATTAAGTTCCTTTCTCAGAAATAACATTGAGTTTTGTTTGTAGATTCCTTTAATTATGAACTTCAACCAATATTTAGTTAATTCTGGATGGCTTAGTTCATACTGTGATACAACAGAAAGTCTGAAATTGGAAATGTCTTCTTTTGCATACTCCTGATCGTTTTAGCTTATAATATTGCATTTGTCCATATTCTTTTCTTGGCCCTTGATCCACTCCATGCCGTGCAACATTCACGTGTTGATTTAATGTTTAACAAGAGCTTGATTTGCTTGGTAATCGGTTTATGTCACAGGAGCTGAATGCATTATATTCAAAACCACTTAAAGAGCTGTTGTCTATTGAAATGGAGGTGGATGATGCTGCTTTCATATCCATAGACAGTAAAGGAACTGACATACGGGTCCGTCAAGGTACACAGGTAAATATCTCCTTTCTTTTAGTTTCAGTCCTTGTTTTGGTTTTACATTTATCTTATTTTCTCTAGAGGCAAAGATAATATACTTTGTCTATATTTGCAGTTCAACATACAGAGGGTATCATTTGAAGAGGGGCATTCTGTTGAAACATTAGAGGAAGCCAAGGCTGCTTTATCAAAACTGATAAATAAAGGCCAAGTACGCAGCCTTCAGAAATAACCATTTTGCAACAGAAAAAACTGTAGAAGTTATCTCCTCCTTTTCCCTCAAACTTCCATATGATTTCAATAATGTGAGAACAAACAAATGACCCTCTTCTTGTTGCTAGATTTGCTCTAATATATATATGATCCAATGTCTTCTGATGTGAATAAATCTTTCTGAGGTTTATATGTTGCATTGCAGAAGTTGGGAGTTCATTTTCCATATCTCAAACTTAAAAAGAAGCCTCAAAGTTAATGTTGTCTTATCGCCTGCTAGTTTAATTTTGTGTTTTGCTACTAAAGATTCCATTTTCGGTTTCCTAAAAATCCCTATGAAGCACCGAGTTGCTCATAGAGCAGGCCATATCAGTCAATACTAGGGCCTATACATAGTAATCTGACATACTACTATTACTAATATTGCAGAAGGAAAGCTTAGTTATTTCCTTAAAACTTTGAAGCTGGAGTATGAATTTTTTTTGATCAGCCTACGAGGTGTCCTAAGAGGATCCCAATTATGGGAAGCTGGAGTATGAATTTAAAACATGAACATTGGCAATGATGTCTTGTGAGGTTTCAATGCTTTTTGGAAGTGTCTTTATAGTAATCAAGCATTTCATTAATGAGTATTACCGTACCAGTAGAGACTTCCATAAGTGCTTTTCTTGTAGTTTTGTATACGATAATGGTTAAACCACTCATAAGGAAGTGATTAAGTTTGAGCTAATCGAGTTTCGGCTTGACCTAAATTATTAAAACGATATTACTTTCATTATAAGTTCGTCGAATTTTGGATTGTGTCGAACGGAGTTATCGATTCGGACATGCCAGACAAAATAAATGGGGTCGCCTCATATGTCTGCAATCCATCTCTTTCCGAAAGGAGAAGAATTTTATCATTTGCTGAATCACTCGAATGAGACAAGAGATCAAAGATTGATTTTTTTTTTCAACCAACAACGTAAAAATGTTTCAATTTTTACCAGGTCTAGAACCAAGACAAACTTCTTTTCACCGTTTCAATCATGAGGACAACAATTTCAACAGATACAAATCCACAAAACAACGCAAACCCAGTTCAGAGCTCTTCCCTCTGCTCAAGAATAATTCACATAACGGAGTAGACAATAGCCATATCCTCAACATGGCTGTTTCATTCATGGGTGAGACTAGCAGTGGTATCAGTGGCAGTAGTAATGGATCATCACCACCAGCGATACTTAATTTAGCTCCAGACCATCTATTCACAATCTTGCTTCTTCTTCCTGTTGATTCAATTCTCTCCTTTGCCATGACCTGTAAAAAGTTCAGGTCTTTGACAAGCTCTGATACGCTGTGGGAGTCCATATGCAGGAGGGAGTGGGGACCCACATCAGTGGATGCCCTTAAGTCCTCTATCATCAACAATCAACAGTTGTCATGGATGAGGGTGTACAAGCAGGTGTCTCAGCTTGACACAGTTTCTTGCCAGAAACTGTCTGACCCGGTTGGTGATTCAACGTTCCCATGCCCCAGAGCATCTCACTCTCTCAACTTTGTTTCTGGTTGTTTGGTCTTGTTTGGCGGTGGCTTTGAAGGAGGTCAGTCTTATCCTTTTTTTTTTTTTTCAACTGGCTATTCCGTTTATTGTTTTGAATGATTATTAGTGTATGGCAAAGAGTTATGAGTGTATATGGTGTTTCCACTCTCCCTTTTGTTTGCTTAAGGTGCTCTAACGTTGCTTCAGTGGCATGATATGCAAACTTTGGCATCATTTGGCCTTTATGTCCGGTTGCAATGCACCTAAGATATGGGAGTTAATATTTATTTCATGATCACTGCTCCTTCTTGTTTGAGAGTTTGGGGATCAACTCTGGAATGTGACCGGGGAAAAAATCACTTGATGTAGAAACTAGTATACGACCTACAAGATTGTTCATCCGTGTGAATTGGTTAACGTATAAGGTTGTCTGGAAAAATTATTGATTATGCAACTCATGGTTGTTGCTTTGATTTTCAAGTTGACCTTAGAAAACGACCTGCAACAAATTCTAACACTCTTCTGCCCTATCAATGATGCTGTCAGCCTCATTTGCCTCCCCTCTTTTTGATGCACCATCGTGGTTTTACTTTAGTTCTGGGAAAGATGCCTCCCCTCAAGTCAAAGAAGTTAGGATCTTTCGTCTTACGAGTACCTTTTTCATGCTTTATTCGTGGCTTTTTTAACATCTGTTGGGGGAGAGAATTGCAAACTGTCGTTCTTTTTCTTGGAATCCTTGACACATTCCTTAGTTTGACAATCAGGATACCAAATGGTAGCAGAATAATACAAGTTTGTCGCTTCCATAAATCTGCACCATAAATTACTGACATCATCGATTTTAGAAGAAATGATAAGAAGTGGAATAAGACGAGTTCAATCTTTAGTTGAATCAACTTGGGGGCTCGTAGTTTATGCGGTGGCTATCCGATATATAAAGTAGCAGAGAAAGAAAACATATGAGTGATTACAACTGGTATCCTCCAAAATGGAATTCAGATCTGGAGTTTGTAGTTTCTGTTGTTCTGTTATATTGTTTGTGGTTGTGATAACAGTAGTAAATATCTGAGGGTTGATGCTTTACAATGTATTCTGAGATAGACATCTGCAGTCTGCATAGCAGTGGAGCTGGTAAGACTGCCCATCAAATGCCAAGTCGTTAAATAATGTGATACTACATATATATATGTGATAATAAAAAATTTTTAAAGTGGGATGTTCCAAAATTTTCCTTATGATGCAAAAATAGAAGTGAGAACAAAGTAAAGAATGATCATACTAAATATCTTCTAATCCCTTTGAAGAATGCACAATGAACTAAGGAAAAACATCTAGATTCCTAATCTTTGATTCTTGTAGAGCATTGTTTCTGTGTAGTTATTTTTCAACCTTTTACGAGTGTAACCATTTTCTATATTTTGTGATCCTCATAGGTCGCCATCTTGATGATACATGGGTGGCGTATATAGGTAATGATTTTCCAAGGTTACTGAAGTGGAAAAAGGTTCATTCAGGGATTCCAAGTGGGAGATTTGGGCATACATGTGTTGTTCTTGGTGAGTATCTTGTAATCTACGGTGGAATAAATGATCGTGGAGTTCGTCATAGTGATACGTGGTTGGGCGAAGTTGTCTTCAGTGGGAACCTGGGCATCACAATTTCTTGGACGCTGCTTGATGTTGGGTCAACTGCACCACCACCACGGGGGGCACATGCAGCTTGCTGCATTGGTAAACGAGAAATGGTCATCCAGGGAGGGATTGGCTTGAATGGCCTCAGATTGAGTGACACATGGGTTTTAGAACTTTCTGAAAATCATCACTTTGGAACCTGGAGGGAGCTGGTAACTTATCCATCACCACCAGCTCGTTCAGGACATTCACTAACATGCATTAGTGGAACTAGAATGGTTCTCTTTGGAGGAAGAGGATTGGGATATGATGTGCTGAATGATGTCTGGCTCTTGGGAATCTCTGATGGTCAAGCAAAATGGATACGACTTTCATATGAATTGCAGAACATACCTGAAGGAGTTTCTCTGCCACGAGTTGGTCACTCAGCTACACTTTTCTTGGGAACTCAGTTGCTTATTTATGGAGGTGAAGATTCTTATAGACACAGGAAGGATGACTTCTGGGTGTTGGATATTAATTCAATCCAACTGCAGCCAACCACATTAAGCTCGAAGAGATTGCAGACACATATGTGGAAAAGGCTCAAGATAGAGGGTTATAAACCAAAGTCAAGGTCATTCCATCGGGCGTGTATAGATCATTCAGGACGTTTCTTGTTTGTATTTGGTGGGATGGTAGATGGCCTAAGTCAGCCTGTTGAATCAACTGGATTACGGTTCGATGGGGAGCTTTTCTTTGTGGAACTTCTGCGTCAACTGTAGACCAGTACATAAAGTTATTAAGCTTTGTTCAGTAACAGAAAAATCCAAAATTTGCTTAACCTCGTAAATGGAAGTTCTTCCTATAGCTTGCTACGTGATATGTGTAAAGAGTAGCAAAAATCAGTAGGATGCCAAGTTAATTCCTTCTGCAGATTAGTGTCAGGAACCTAAGGCAATATATGGTTGGTGAAAATTAGAAATGAATGAGCCTAGATAGCTAGTTTCAAAGTTTCTACTCTACAAGTCAGAAAACAGATGGTCTCTTGTTGTGAGTCGATGATGTACAGCTGAAGTTTTCAATTAAAGAAGTATGTGTATCACCTTATGAGAAAGCAGTTTTGGATTCTTTCTTTATCATATACATTTAAGCCGTGTTCAACCCATAGATGGCTCAAGAATCTGAAGGAATAATAAGGCATCTTCATGTTTAATCCTGTTGCACGTATTTGATTCTCAACATTAAACAGATTGCACGATACCAATCCTCTAGAATCATAAGTTGAATGATGTAAATATAGATGGAAATGTTTGGAAAACGCATAAAGAAGAATGGAACATATTCCATAATACTGAAAAGTAGTATAGTTTCAGGTCTTATCCGTTCATGTACACAAGAAAAGAATGGTATACTACAAATGCAAAAGATCTGATTTTTACAAACCAAAATGAGAGTTAGATGAAGTAAAATTCTAAGAAAGAATAAAACCAATGTTGGCTACGGATTCAGTTTCAATTTTGTTCTCCACATTTCTCCAATGACCTTCTTTGGTGATGGATCATCTGGTCCTTTGTCTCGCTGTCCTGATGTGAAATACAACCATCCGTTCCAGAATCCGACCAGCGTGGTTTTCACACGGAAGGGAAGTTTTCCTACTAGTGACCACTTCTGCAAAGATTAGGTAATGGTCAATTCTCACTGAACTCCAATAACAAACCCGAAAATCAAGTCTACAGAAAAAAGTTGAGATTCCATACCATTGTATTTAGGTTGAATTGGAAGATTTCACCAACGAGGACCATTTTTTTAGTCACAGGGTGCTTCTCTGTTGTGCCTCCAGCAATAACAATAGAATTATTAACAATCGCCCAAGCAAATTCAATATGAGAATCAGGCTTAGGCATAGATGGCAAAACTTTCCATTTCATCTCATCATCCAGCATGTAAACTTCACCATATACTACCTGGAACAAAAATGGGATAGATCTCAGGATTATCACTCCAAAAAGTTAGGTGTGCAGCCCATAACAATTCAACACAACTTTCATTTTACAACTCAGTTAGAGATCATGCAAAAAATGAACCCTATTCTACATACATGCCAGAACGACATATGATTAGCGTGACTCCGATAACATCTTGTAAAATTTCATCTAATTGTTGCACAAAAGTTTTCAGACTGTTCCAGTAATTTAGCTATGCCATCTGGCAACTGTATAGCTTTTCAAATTTTAGCCAGCCAATCACTTGAACCTCAAAACTATACCCTCAACCTTAACAAATACACAAATAGCTTCACATAGCATTCAGCAAAATCAATAGAATTGACTTGAATTCATATCATGCAGCCTGTATTGGGTTTTGGTAAAAGAGTGCATAAATATATACGTTGTGATCAACTTACCTCGTTTCTACGAGAACATTTAAATATTGGCGATCCAGGTTTGGCCATAAAATCACCTTCCTGACCACCAATCACATACAACCTATCATCAACCACAATACAAGCCCTGCATAACACCACATAACTTACATATGAGAGAGAGAAAAGAAAAGGAAAGAAAAAACATGTAATTTTGGGATGTGACTCGGATTTAAACTGCATAACATATAGCCTTTTAGAATCACATTTCCGGTTCTGAAACTAAAACTTAGCTGTTCCACAAACCTATGAGGTCCTCCACGTGGGATTGGTATTTCAGTCTTCCACTCCTTTTCTAATGGTTTTCCATCCTTTACAGCAAGACTCCAATGATCCAAGGCTGGAGTGTGCCGATTTTCCTTGCTGCCACCCATCACATGGAGTCTACCTCTCCAAAGTGTGGTTGCTGGGGCATATCTGCAGAATTTTTATGATATTAAAGCAGCAGAATCACATAGGAAAAACTAATGAAGCTTAAATTCACTTAGAGCAAACAGCATATGTTGCATATGCCTATATATAAATAGATTTTCTGGAACTAATTAGTACTGTTAGAGAAAATAAAAAAGGAATTCCATTTTTGAAAGGTGAACAGTCAATCAAATGGTTTTCAAAAATACAATAGAATCCATCATCATCTGTTATGATGCAGGAATGTACCTGGGAACGGGTAAAGGTGGCATGTTGCTCCACTGTTTTGTCTCAGTATCTAGCACGAAAGTGTGAGCTGTAGGCCCCCTACACTGAGGTCCATATTGACCTGTGACAACATAAATGTATCTTCCATCTGTTACCATTCCTAAGTGTGAATGTGCCATTTCCTTAGGCATGTCAAATCGCCCTCCCCAATTGTTATCTGTGAAATTGTAAATGTCAACATGTGAATGCACCTGTCCAAGATAAAGAAGAACAAACATTAGACAATAAGACCCCGGCTCTATCACCTGGAGTAGATAAAAGCTATTTTTTTTTTTTTGGGAAGTTGATAACAGTTATTTCTTTAAATAATTGCATGAGCATGTCAGAATCAAGAAAATGATGTAATCCTCAAGGTCTCTAAGCAAACCTGAGATTATGCAAGTAACTTCAGAAGGATTTATAATCTATAAGCCATTTGTAATTCGCATAGAGAAAAAGGCAAGTAACAAACTCCTAAGACAATCAGCTGATTAAAAATTATTAACTATAAACAACATATTAAAAATTCCAAAGACATTAAGCAGATTTCAAAATTTCAACTGATAAACACTATATATCATTATACATTCAGATTGATAATTATTTGGATTTGTGAACGTGTAAAGCAAGATTTTACAACATACATTCTGCAGGCAGAAAAAATGAGGAATGAAGAGAAAAGAGGCAGAACCCAACAATCAACGTGGGGGAAAGAGATGAAAAATTAACCAAAAAAGAAAAGAGGACGAACCCAACAATCAACATGAAGGAGACAGATGAAAAATTAACTAAAAAAGTGTTCTTACGGAATCAATTGTTCCATATCCAGCAAAAACATAAAGAAGGTTCTTAATCTGTATTGCAGCTCCATCTAGACGAGGCACAGGTGCAGCAGCCATCTTCTCCCATTTCAATTCTGGTGCAGGCAAATCAGCAAAAGTTGCTGATAAGAATCTTTCACGAACACCGACCCCAGCTTCCGCCTACACGTAAGATGAGTTGGGGTTTATTCTCATTTCCTAAACTTTAAATAGTACCAAACCAAATAGTCTCATTTGGATAGAAAAAGGAACTGGATGCAAAAGATGAAGTAAAATCCTAGTCCTTAACCTACTTCCATTTACTAAGAGTGAGTTTGAAATGAGATATAAAAGAAATGATCTTGATCTATAACCATTCTTCCAAACAAGCCAATCCCAAGAGAAACAGAAAAACCAGAGATATATATAAAAAAAAAGAACTTTGAACTTAGTCTAAACTACATTACAAGAAATGAGATATAAAAGAAATGATCTTGATCTATAACCATTCTTCCCAACAAGCCAATCCCAAGAGAAACAAAAAAACCAGAATGTAGTTTAGATTAAGTTCAAAGTTCGTTTTTTTTATACATCTCACTGGCCCTGATCCCACACGAAACTAGTAATCACCACATACACAAAACTCCCGTACAGAGTGCACAAATCAAGATTCGGACCAAATCACAGATACCAGATTCTAAACCAGAAGTGCCCCAAGTGGAACCGTTACGACAAGTTCGCTTAGGCAGAGGAAGCAGAAGCAGCTAGCACTAGCAGAGAAAGAGAAACTGAAACTGAAAAAACCAACACAAAATCCTTTCCTTCCCCAACCCCCGTTCATTACCTTTCCCTGTGGATTACTGACATTAGCTGATCTTGAAGGAACTATCAGATTGGCACGCGACTTGTCATTAGCAGCCCAATTGGATACATAAGAATTGACAGCGAAATGAGGCGAAGATGCCCACAAATAATCAGCTATTAGTCCAATCCCCAGAAAACCCACGAACACCACCACCACCACCAATCTCGTCGACCTCTGCCTCAACGAAGCTCTACCCATCTCATACCTTCTTCAATCACACCAATGCATACCTATAGTTCCGTAAATGCATAAACGTACTGTGTAAAGTTCGCACTTTTATCTTGCTTTCTGCGTGTAATGTAAACTTAGTGGATACAGAGGAGATCAGAGAAAAGAGGGAGAACACCGACAGTCCGACAGACAGAATCGAGAATGGACGAAGAGTCGTTTAGGAGGATTGGCTTCTCATCATCTAAAACGACGTGTCGAGTGTTATCTTGCACAAAGGTTGGATCTTGTTTTTTTTTTAATGTAAAGGTTGGATTTTTAATTCTCCGATGGCTGCTTGAGATGGACAAGTGTTGCGTATCCATAATTCTCTACCAATTCTAATTTATACGATTCCATCTATTTAAATATGTGAAACTTAAAAAAGATGAGATAGTATGGATGTGAAACTTAAAAAAGATGAGATAGTATGAAATAGAGTTGGTATAAAATTATAAATACAGAATATTTGATTCCACTTGAGACGGCTGCTTCAATGATGACAAGATTTTAATTTTCTTTGTTCAATGGTTTGTGGATGTTACAAAGTTTTAATTTTGAAAAGAAAAGGAGAGTAAAATTTTATGAAGTAATAGAAAAACAGATAATAATTTTGAATAATCCATTTGAATTAATAGACCAAATAAAGTAGTACAATTTTTTTAATAAAAATCATCATATAACTCAATTAAATTCAAATTTAAATTTAAGTACAATTTGATTGTCCTAAAATTAAGAAATTAAACAAAATTTTTAACAGTTCTGAACTTAAGTTTTTTAATAAGGAACTTAATTCATTGCCAGGATGCACAATATTAGAACTGCTGTATGATCATGCCCTTGGGAGTTTGTTATGACTTCAGATTCAATTGTATAATGCTCTCTATTTACCTTGAAGCAACTGATTTCCATGTTCTTAACTTGCAGGAAGGAACTCTTTATAGAAACAGAAGCTAAAAGCAAGGGTTCTTAATCTTATTGAGGCAGGAACAAAGTAGGACTTATCAAACTAACATTTTTAACTTCTTATCTGACAATCTTAAAAAAAAAAAACTTATCTGACAAATGTATATAGTAAATCAAAGAGAAAAGCAGGAGCTGAAATCATATTTAGGCATTATGTTTAGACATAGCAATGGATTAGGTCATGACCCTCCCATAAGGTGGCGTCATTTTAGAAAGGAGGGCTAGACCCAGGTTGTTCGGGCTAGAATCAGATTGCCATGCCGGGACAGGATTCTCTGTCCAATTTTATGGTGTCTTATTCAGTCTCATGAATCTCAACTATTCATTTATGCAGGTCCCGCATTTATTTATGCGAATCCTACACAGGACCTACACAAATGAATGGTTGAAATTTATGAGACAGAATAAGACACTATAAAATTTGACAGAGGATCTTGACTTTGCCATGCCTACTTGCATCTAAGAACAGGACCTGTATCAAGCTAAATAGGTGCAAGTTAGAACTTTTCCTTGTATGGAATGGAGTTGCTCACAACTTTTCTTTTCTATTTTAACATAATTGCAATCCTCTCAAACAAAGTAAAACTCCCTACAAGAAACCAAGCCACCCCATCACAGAAAATCCTTCATGGCCCTCCCTAGGTGAAAGAACAAAATGGCACAAAACACAGACTATACACCAAAAAAGAAACTGTGAAATAGAAAACACCACCTCCTACACCATCACAAATCAAACCCCATTCAAGAATACCTGCTGCTGCATCAGTGAAAAAGAAAAGTGAACAGAAATGGCAGAGTGATTCTACACTGCATATTACACAGGTATCACATCATTCTTTGATGTGTCTTCACATCGCAAAACAATACCGTCAAGGCTCGCAGGAAATATACATTTGGCCCATTGACATCCTGTTGTTGTTGGCTCGGGGGGAGGAACGATCATAAGCACATTGTCATTCCTTTGAACAACTCCCATTACACTAACAGTGCTTCCTTCTTTGATATACCTACATACGCAAAAATTCCCACAGTTTCAGTTTCAAAACTCGGATAAAGTAATCCCGCAAGTAACAGCTGATTTAGTCAGTAAAATGGAGAAAAGACATTGTAATTAATTTGTTAACTGCTTTAGATTTTATCTAACCAAATATCTTGGCTTTTACAAATTTTTTAGGAGCTGGCTAACTCAAATTTGTACCATGAAGTGTTGTTGACACGGGAAATACCCAATACCGTGGTCCTCGTCACAAATTGAGAAGATTTATCATTTTAAGAAAGTGAGGCTCAAGAAGAAAAGTACTTCAAATGAGCTTAAACTTTTTCCAAAATGGCCATTCAAAAAGGAAAAGAGCCAAAAAGAATTGAAAACACAGAGACTCTCATGGTATCATAAGCTTTTGTGTTTCTATAAATAAGCAATTAATAATAGAGAGCCATACCCTTCTTTCAATCGCATTATACGATCATCAGTTGAAAGATTTCTCTTCCCAAGCCACCTGATGAACTCTGGAGACAACTCTTCGTTGCCAGGGTTGACATCAATCACAAGGGAGTCATCTACATAAGGTGTCACCTGCGCTCCATATCCAGTTTTAACCAACGCTCTGAGACCAGATTGGAAATCAGAGATGTAGAAGTCAACCGCACGCCTCTGTCAATTGTATTTACAACACTTCCAATGAGAATGGAAAAGCTAAACAAGTACCTCAGCGAAGCATGCTAAATGCCTTTCCTCTAATTCTGGGATTGTAAATATAGGTGTTGTGCAGATTATCAAAGACTAATAGAATTCAGGCCACTGCCTCACAAGTAGAGGCAGCTTGCATCAGTTCATAAGAAGGCATAATGTTTAAGATAATTCCTAATTCCTTATAAGTCTTTTAAAGGAATAAATGTTTCCTAGTATGGTACGAATTAAAAGATCGAGAAAAATCACAAAAAAAATTATCAAAGATTTGTGAGAACCATAAAAAAAACATTGTATACTATTCATCAGAATATATCTAATCAATGTTTCAACTTACTCACTTCTAACAGTCTGAGTCCCCATGTAAATCGGCGGTGAGTTGGGTTCACTGCTTTGGAATCCCATCCTCGATACTCATACAAACTTGTGGAAGTATACACACATCTAGGAACTTTTTGGAATGATGACTCAAGAGGCACATTGCCACAGGTGACCACCTTCAGAACAAATCCGAACAATGAGTGTAAGTTTCTTGAAGATACAAAAGAAGCAGAAAACTGATAACCACTAGACAATATGGACAGAACGGCCGCTTAAATGCAAATTCATTCTGCAGGTGTTACTTCGTCAGAAGGCATAATCCTCATCCACCCACCATGTTCTACCCATAATTCCCTTCATTTGATGTCGTTCAATGCATATTTAAGCAAGTTGTTTCATATCCATTTGCCAATACACTAGTTTATAATCCTATGCCACTGGGATTATTGACTAATACATTCTTGGATGCCACTATTTTGTGATATTAATAAATATTAAAAGTAATACATCTTCTCTCTAGCAAGTTTTTCTCAGTGCAAAAGGTTTGAAATTCTAAAAGTGGAAGCGGACAAATCATTTAATTCTGTTTTCATATCATCCTATTTTTCTTAACGATGAAAGAATACTAATGCTTTTGGGGATCAGAATCCCAAGAGGACCTTGACTATAACATTGCAAATAATTTCCTTACAATAAGAACTCGATTCAGTGGTAAAATCCCTCATTCTTACATGGAGACGGTTCTAGGCATGTGTCAAAGAAACATTTATGCTATTACTTCCATATCAACAATGTAGAATTAGTCACACTTCACACAATTACTATAACTAAATGAACTAAGTTTCCCATTCATCAATGAGCATACCACATTAAGTTCTTCATAATTTATAATGAAAAGCAAATTACATACCCCAGAAATCTTCACAAATTGCCCATTTTTGGCATCTCGTAGCTCAGCATCTGGGTAACGAGAAATAAAACCCATGATAGCACCTCTTCCAAAGTACGTATTCCAAGTAAACAACGCAGCAACAGCACCAAATAGAATGACAACAACAATGAGGAGAATTGCATTGTGGACAGCTCCAAGAATAAAACCACCAGCAATGAAGCCCATAACAAAAAGTAGAACCAGTGACCACAGTATTGGCTTCGGGAAGTTCCTTCTGAAGGAAAAGTCATCATCTTGATTAAGAACAGTCATGGCCTGATTGTGAACAACAGCAGAACCTGGTATCTTCATTGACCCTGTAGATTCCAGAGGACCAGATACTTTTCGAGGAGCCCCAGATGAATTTAATGGGCCTGAAGATATAGGACCAGATGTAATTAGGCCAGTAGTAGGAAGAACAGGAGGAAGAGGGCCAGAGTTTTGGCGGCCAGAGGGTGTTACTCCACCAGACTGAGGGCCTGATGACTTCTTTACGGGTTCCCCATGTTTGTTTAAGGGACCAGAGGTTGATTTTTTCATTGAAACTGAAGCTGTCAAGCCTGCAGAAGAAGCTGCACCTGATGTGGTGTAGGCAGCTCGAGCTGCTGCATTATGCGTGATTGGTCCTGAATGAGAAGCAGCACCAAAAGATCCTGTTCGTGAAGGAGCACCAGTTATAGGCCCAGACTTTCTAGATTTTGAACCATCAACAGGGATGTCAAACATTTTCCCCAACTCTCCTGATTTCTTGATATCACCACCTGTATATGGCATGGCCACTGAACTCATTGTCGGAGTTCTTTCCTTGGGCTGCTCTGGCCGGCCTGACACATACAGGCCATTGCTGAGCTTGTGAGATGGGAACCGGGAACCCATCTAACTTCTTTGAGAGACCACAGAAGAATGACAGTGATTCGGTGTGATCCAATAATCAAATACCTACCAAGAACAAAAGAAACATCAGACAGATTATCACTAAAAAAAATTTAAAGCAAGTTTTCAAATCACCAATAAGAATGCATAGCAGCATGAAAATCATTAACAACCAATCTGAAGTCAGAATCCAAGAGCTAGTCAAGCCCCAGAGACTACAAACCAGAACAGAATGAGGATAATGTATTGGCAAGAATGTTAGGACCAAAGAGAAGCTCATTTAAGTTGGCCAGCCTCTTTTACGTCCCAAAACTTGATGGTTATGCCACTTTACTATTATAAATACAAAAGACAGAAACATAAAAAGTTTAAAGTGAGTCATTTGGAAAAATAAGTAGGTGGCTGCAGACCAAGAATTAGGTGCAATCATTCTTAAAGTCAGTTTCTTAGATGCCAAAATGCAATTCAAACAAGATTTAGTAATCAAAAAAAAGGAAGAAAAAGCAACAGAAAAACATTTTCAATTTACATCCACAGGGATGTCAAACACACAAAACTTCAAGTACCACTCGGTAACTCAATCCATCACTCAAATTATTGAACGTAACAAGTGCAGAATAAGATCTTAGATCCTGATAAAAGAATCTAAAAGGACCAAACGGCAGCCACATCCAGTAATGTATCTTCTTATTCCATTTTGTTCTGGCATATTCTTATAACTCAATCTTCATAGAACACACTTCCTAGTACCCAGGAAAACCAAAGTGCCCAACCTTCCATCTCAATTGCCAAGTAGCATAAGAAAATATGACTAGCAGACAACTAACACCAAAAGGATGCTATTAGATAGACCAAATCTAAATGAAAAAAGGCTCCCCATACTTGCCATTGTTGGAAGAAAGTCATTAGAACCAATAAGATCTATTGGAAGAAGGCAGAGATTTAGAGTCCTAGGAGCTCACTACAGATAAAAACTCTGAGATGCATACACCAAAGTAATGGCAAATCTACCATTCAACAGAACTTAGTAACCAAAAACATAGCTTTCTAGTAGACTCAAAGTGAAAAAAAGGCACCATAATCCAAAATTTGCAAGGCAATTTTCCTCAATCCACAGGGTTAGAAACACCAAACATCAAAGGTCCTAACTTTATCGCTTAAATCAAGAAACAAAACGGTAACCAAATCATTGTTAAGAGCAAAAACCAAGATAATGGGAGAGATCTGAAGAGAAGAACAAAACTTTCAGGAGTTGTGGGAGTAAAGTAAAGTAAGATGGTAAAACTGAAACAAAAGGGTATTGAAAGGATGTGCTTAAGCACAACATATACCTGGATAAGAATAACTAGCTGACGAAGTTATTGAACTCTGGTGGAGATCAGGAGACAACAAAAACAACAACATAGGTGAATCAAAAACTAACAATGGTGGCAGACTATTTGCCAAATCTCTCTCTAAAAGACCACTCTTTTCTTCGTTTCTCTACAGAAATGAGGATTCGCTGTTCGTGTCTCTCTCTCTCTCACACACACCAAAAATAAATTCTCTTCCTCTCTTCCTCCTACTAAAGATCGTTTCTTGTTCTTTGTGAGTGTCACCTGAGACTTGAGACAGCCGCAACAACTGGTGAGTTGTCTAGTTCAGCAAAAGCCTCCAAACTCAAGTAAAAATGATTATTAACCAACACATTCTTTGGACATAACAATACATTATTTGATAAAAGACTCTTGTTCTTAAACAATGATAATAGCCCTCAACCCAAATATAAAACTCACCTTCCCCAAATATAAAACTCACCTTCCCCTTCTCTCTGTCTCTCCCCTTGCAGTTAGGTCACTCAAATGACAGATAGGCATCAGATACTGATGTGAAATATCATGTTTACCCCATTAACATTTTGTGGGGACACATTGTTTTTGCATCATTTTAATCTTGAACGTTGCTTACTTTGTACCTTCATCCCATGGGTCCTTTGATTGAACTTAGAACAGGTAAAGAGAGATGCCCACTGATAAAGGCATGACCTTTGTTCATGTAGAGGTGTAAACCGACATGGGTTTAGGCAGTTTTAGATTGATGAGTTTGATATTCAATATTTCTTCTTAGTTAATGGCAATTATATATTTAATTATATGTTTCTTTTTGTTGAATATCCAACTGTCTATTGTATATGATATGATCATTGTTTATATGAAATTAGAGATTCTGATTTGAGATATTGCTCATTAAAAATTAAAGCCAACAAAGAGTGAAGAATTCAAATGTTCTTTTATTTAAGAAAAGGATGAAGTTTAGGAACATAAAAGAATTCAACCAATATCAATTTTTATTTCAATAATTATACAATAGTATCATCCTATCATTATATTTTAATTATGAAATCTGTCTATAATAATTACGATATTGTTTCAAATTTTTAGAGAATAAAAGCTTTGATATTATTAAAAAACGAATTAAAAAAAAAACATGAGATTCATTTCATCAAATTAATAAGTTCTCTATAAATATAAAATTCTCAACTTAAGAATTGTATTATTCACATATTTATTGTGACATTACTAAGTGATGCATTTAATGAAAATGGTATAATAAATATATTTAGTATTTTTAATAAATGTTATGTGCTATAACCACTATGTTTTCTTCTCCTTATTTATTGCCTCTTATGGTATGAATTTCTCAAAAACCTTAACTTTTCTAAGTCATTAAGTGCCTAAAGATTATTAGACTTCATGTGCAAGTGAAATCAAAAAGTTAAACTTAAACTTGGTTTTCTCATCTTAATTACTTTCACTATTGATGCAAAGTTATTACAAAGGGTATGTAAATAACATAGCTCTTCTTTTTGAAGTTGGAATTTCTAAAAGACTTGAGGTGGGTAGGTAGCATTTAGAAGAGAGATTGTCATTTTCTTTGTGTATGTATCAATTATAATAAACCATAATGCATCTAATCCTTTTTTTTTAATTTGTAAAAGATAGATTATATTAGTAATAAAGATATCCATACTAGTCTCATGGTCAAGAATAAAATCTATGTGCTTGGACATAAGCTTATTTTAAAACTTACATATCTCTCATTAGCTGACATGCACTCTCAATTTTTGTGTTATCTTATGTGGAATTTATGGGATCAGGTTAGAATGTCTGATTTAGTGGACAACAGATATATATTAGTGTATAGCTTTGAAATTTCTTTTACTCTTTTTGGGATGTTTTGGAAGTATTAATTACTTTCTTATGAACAAAGTCTTTGTCTTGCTAACATATTTTCAACCTTCATTAGCAATAGAAAGACAATATCATGGTACCTTTTTTTCCCTTGAATTTTAAGTCTTTGACTCTTTTTAAAAATTTGTATCTTTCATTGCTATTTTGATGAGAATTTGGTCAGTGCATTTGTTGATAGTTCAACAAACTTTTTCTATCATAAGCAATATTTTTGATACTCGATTGGAAGTTAAACCGATAAGACAAAAGGTTTAAGGATTAAATGGTTCAATCAGTACTAAACTATCAGAGAATCAATTAAAGATTGAATAAAATTGAAGAATTTAAAATAATTGAAAAATACTATCCAAAATAAAATTTTAAAATTTAATTAAAAAAGACTATTAAATGAAAATTATCGGTTTATTTTTATTTATAAAAACTAATTAATTTATAAAAATAGCTGATTAATTAATAAATTTATTTTTTTAACAACAAAAATTATTAAACCAAATCAAATCGAAAAATTGAAAACTAAACCGAAAAGTCGATTGGTTAAAACATTAATTATAAGATTTGACTTATATTGTTTCTTACCCTTTATTCTTCACGTTTTGATAAGAAAATTAAAAAAATTTGATTGCATAAATGATAAACCAAGAAATATCAAATGAAGAAAAAATTAATTTCACTTTTAGAGTTCAACATGTTGAATTATTAAAAAAGTAAAATTGACGTTATTCTTATTTTAGAAGATTGAGTCCAAATTGGTTGATGCGAATGAAGTGTTACCAACCATAGAAGTAAGTTCTATTATAATTGTTGAAATAATTGTCATAATCACATTCAATAAGTTTTGTCTTATAAAGAACATTTCAACCACTTCAAGTAAAAATGAACATAATCATATCTAGTTTTCTTGAAATTGACGTTTTAATAAGAATTGCACGTCATTCTCAAACTTGTCCTAATCATATCATCACCAAATACACCACATAGCAATAACTTCTTTTGATATGTCTGTTCAACAGAATTTCGAATGTCCATATACAACTATACATATTAACCATAGTAAAATGTAATATAGTAATAATTATAAATGTGGGATCCATTTCTTGGAGTAAAAGGTAGCATCTTTCAAATTATGCAGTTATGTCCCTTCTCTTAAGCAACACCCAAAAAGGGATGAGAAAACTATGGTTTTGGAATGTGAATTCACATAATTTGAGTTCTCTGGGCATGGCAAGTTGGCTTGGGCCCGACATGGCCCGTCTTGAAGTCACCGGCTTGGATATTTTCACTTGACCGGGCCATGGGATAGGCTTGGGCTTGGGCTGTACCCGATTGAGAGTGACAAAATGATAGTTTTTTTGAATTTTTTAGAAAATAATAAGTTGAAATGGGCTAGGTTGACCCCGATCGACTTGAGCCATTACTTTCTTTAGAGTTCTTAGAATTTATGTTTGACATTCAATTTTTAATAATCAAATTTAAAAAAGATAATTTTTTATATTTAGTGAAAAGTTGAAAATAACCTCATATTTAACTTGAATATTTATATAATAATTTATATATGGCATATCATCATCTTACCCTTTTTTTTAATTTACGAGTTTTTCTTTCATTTCAAGTCTAACAAAAAGATATTATCTTGTTTCATGAATCACATGGAATTTACTTATCCAAATGATAAGTAACTTCGCATGCTTAAAGTGTTCATTTTTATGTTAAAGGGGGTGGTGAGATATTGGCATTAAAGATAGAAAGTCTTTACTCTTATTGAGTAGAGAGTGTCTAACTTGCTTGCCTTTCTTCTTTTATTCTTTTTGGAGCTGAAGCTCTAGGGATGTGGGTTATTATTGAATTGAGTTTAATTTTTCTTATTTTATCAGTCTTTCATTGGTTGGTTAGAATAACAATATTAAGTCTTCAATTTTTTATTTTCGATACAAAGCACCCAACCTAACATATAAAAAAGCTTCATTGTATTAATTTTATGATTCAAATGTTTTATGAAAAATGATGATAAATTTTATTCTTTAAATTTTCTAAATTAAACATAGACAATAAATTTTTATCATTTTGAGGAGTTGGATTAATTAAGATACAAATTAAACTAATTTGGATAACAACTTATTATCATATACCAATAAAAATTTTCTTTTCCAAAAAATACCTACTAAAAATAATACATTTTAAAGGTAAAGTGATAATATATATATATATAAGTATTTTATATTTTATATTTATATGTGTGTATCTCTTGTGTATGTGTGTATATATATATATATATACTCCCTTGTACAATATATACATATATATATTGAAATATACAAGAACCCTAGTCAAGGGGTTCTCATTATATCCTGTATGGTAGCAGAGCTTTAACCCTAACCTTATCTCTTTCTCTCCTTTCTATTCGGGAATCTCTCTTTCGATCAGCCTGTCGGATGCCCCTTCACCTACTGCTGTGACTAGCCTCTGTGCCATCGCGATCTTCAACATCATCAGGTCGTGGTTTCGTTTTCTTTTTTTGGTAATCAAGTCCTTCTCCTTTTGTGCTATCATCATATTCGTGCATTAAACATTGTGTTGTTTTCATTCTTCTTGTAGCACCTGCTCTTATTGTGCTAGTGCCCTTTGCTATTTGCTATTGTTCTAATAACTCCACACCTAATCATATTTACTTGGTGATGCTACATAAAACAAACACGACTCAAAAATTAATGATACCCCTCCTCCTCCTCCTCCTTTACATTACATCTTGCATACTCCATATCTTGATGGCACATTTAAACCATCGAGTGAGAACGATGATACTTGGCAATAACTAGAATATTTAGTTCTTTCTTGGATATATGGAACTATCTCTTGTGATCATCTTAAAATGATTCTAAAGCCAAAATCCATGGCCTGAGATGTATGGCTCTCCATTGAGGGTCTTTTCAATGATAATAAATTGGCTAGGGTCTTACTTTGGAGTCGAGATCGTCGTTTGCAGCTGAACTTCAGGGAGTCCTCTCGGGTCTTACTTCTTGGTCGATTGGTTATCGAC
Source organism: Erythroxylum shatona (assembly GCA_027568895.1). NCBI lineage: Eukaryota > Viridiplantae > Streptophyta > Magnoliopsida > Malpighiales > Erythroxylaceae > Erythroxylum > Erythroxylum shatona. Next base: position 14,172,802 of record JAOSBK010000005.1, on the reverse strand, counting down.
GAGTCATTCTTGAAGTCGATTCATTGGAAGTTATTAATATCTTATCCTCCTCTGCTATCCCCTGATACTACTTTTTTGCTGGCAGGGATATGAGATCTCCTTGGGTGGGATTGGGCGATCCACCTCCAGCATGTCCATCGCGAAGGGAACCAGAGTGCAGATCACTTGACTCAGTTAGCAGCAGCCCTAGCTAGCCCGGGCACGCATTACTTACAGGCGACACCGCCGACCCTCGTGGATTTTCTTCACCGTGACAAGCACGATGTTTTGTACCACAGACTTCTGCATTAGCTAGTATTTCTGTTCAGTTTTTTGGCTTTCCTTTGTAGCAAAAAAAAAAAAGGCTAGGGTCATTCAACTTTAAGAACAATTCCGCGTTATGGAAAAGGGGCTCTTTCCATTACTGAATATTGTGAAGACATTAAATCCCTCTCTGATGCTCTATTTGATGTTGACAATCCCATACCTGACCAAACTCTTATTCTCCAAACCCTTAAGGCCCTGTTTGGTTGCCCTGGAATCTTGGGTAGGAAAGTAATCTTTTTCTTAAATTTTAAATTATTGCATTTGGTTCTTTTTTTAAGCAGTTAGGAAAGTAAAAATTTTCCTAATTTAGGGAAAATAGTAGCATTTTCTCAGGATTCTAAATACCAATACCCCTTTTGGTATTTAGATTACTTTCCTCAGGAATTTAATCTAAAAATTAAACTGTCCAATTGAACCCTTCTTTTTCTACCCAACTCTTAAACACCTCTTTTATTAAAATACTACCTCTCTTCTAATATCCTTATCCTACCGCAACTCTTTTTAAAAAACACAGATCTTCTTCTTCTTCTTCTTTAGTACGACTTTTGCTCGATTTTCTCCTCTTCAAATATTCATCTTCTTCTTTTAAAAATCAGCCCTACCTCTTCAACGCCGACTAGCTATTATTTGCAAACAGCAGAGACGAAATACCTCCACCGTTCAAAAGAGGAACGTTGACGATTTTGTTCGTGCCACGGCGGTTGTAGGAGTCGAGCTCTCTCTTGCCAGGTTTAGGCTTCGTATCCATTCCCTCCTTCTTCCTATCTTCTTCCTATCTGGCCTTTCGTGATGTCGGTTTTGGTTGATTTGCTGTATCGCCCTTTATTTGGTTGATTGTTGTGTGCCTTGAGAAATTGGATGCTATTTGATTACTGGCAAACTTGGAAGGCAGAATCCTGGGTGATGGATTGAAGATAGTCAGGGGAAAAATGCTTGAATGAAATTTTTGTCTTTGTCCGATGGGCTGGGTTTAGTTCCTTAGTTTCATTGGTTACATTATGTTTGGAATGAGTGTCTTGATTCTTTTGTCTTCATTTTCTGGTCTATATTCAGTTTCTTAAGAATGGTCTGATTTAGGAATAGACAAATGCTTACTCACATCTTTTTACGTTTAAGTTCTAAAACATTGAAAGGAAAAATAAAGAAATTTTCCTTAACTTTGGATGACACGTATATTACCCTTGATAATCCATTTATTGACGCATTAACAATATTGTAAAGGAGTTGAAGGAAACATAATTATCAATGATGTTTATGTTGCTGTGGGAAAAGATGACTTGGAAGTCTTGAAATGGGCTCTGTATCATGCTGTCACTCCTGGAGCTAGAGTCTTCCTCATTCATGTTTTCCTCCTCTAACCTCTATTCCAACGCCAGGTAAGGACATGATTTATTCTTCCCTTCACAATTTCGCAGGTTAACAGTCAAGTTGAATTGGATTCGTTATAATACAAATGTTTAAACATGATATCTATGCTAATGTTTTTTAAAAGTATATCAAAGTTAAGGGAGATCACATATTGCAGAAGTAGACTTGATTTCTATGCATCATCCAATGGCTTCATAGTTAAGTGCTGTGGCACTATTTATGTTTGTTATTGTTAAGTTTTCTACTTCCAACCTGTTCTACATGCCTGGCAAGAACTGCCACATCTAGAGCTATATCTCCATCTGCTGAAAGACTAGCAGTCAGTGCATCTTCATGATCTTTCAGGAACTTCATTGCAGCCTCCCAATCACCATTGTAGATAACTCTGTATAGTGGCAAATTGTGGAAGTACAAGTTCTCAGAATCACAATCTTTCTGCATAGTTTCTCTAGAAGATGCGCCTCCAGGAGCTGAAGATAGCACCTTCCCTATGCAACCTGTTGGGTGAGAATGATGGTTGAAGCAACTGTCAAACACCTTCTGTACTGTTCATGCAAGCTCCAGTTAGATGAATGGTGTTACCTCCTCTGTTCCTATCTTTGTAATTAAATTGTATAATGTATCTCTAATGAGAATGCAACTCAGTTTCCTCACATGAATTGGTATTTGCATGGTGAAAGATTGGTGTTTTGAGAAAAGGTTGTATCTTTCCTTTTGAATCCGAAAAACAACTTCTATAATTCGAAAATATCTGTATGTGTATGTGCTACCACTGCTGTTCACTCCACAATGCTAATGTTGCTTCTATAATCCAAAACAAAATGACAATGCATACTGATCAAAATGAGCTGAATTGATGATTGTGAGTTGATGAATTTTGGTTTTGCTCCCATTTGCAAACACAAAAACTAACTTCACGTTTTTAGCAACAACAAAGACTACTACTGCTATTCAACTTCTAAAGATCAACATCTGTAAAAATATAATGAGCACAATATGAAAACTGGAAAATAGCACTGAACTTTGTATTGATGGTGTATTTTGAATTTTTCTCACGCACAAAACAACAATGATCGTGAGCTTTATATCAGCTCCAACCTTTGATACATCTTGACAAATAACTAAAGAACAAAGGCATAACCTGATGAGTAAAAACTAAGCTAGTACAATCTTTACCCAATTTGCAAAATCACAAAAGCAATTCTCTTTGTCCTTTCCATAACTGAATCTGACATTGGCAAGACATTTAAAACTTGCTACACCATAGTTTGAGGGATAAAAGCTAGCCTAGGACAAAAGTTTCTTCATTTGGCAAAACACAAAAGTGATCAACTTGGCTTTTAGCAAAAACAGGATCTGATTTTTGCAGCTGCTGCTTGATTCTTCAAGTAACAAAATTGACACTCCAAATCCGATTGTCAGCTATAGGAATGAGATGCTCCAGCTTCATGCATTTTGATTAGCTCTAATAAAGCCTGATTCTACTAATTAAACTTCCTAGAATTTCCTTCAATCCTCTACTGGTTTTTTTTTTTTACTCTGCACTTCTTTGTTCTGTTCTTTTTCAAGCTGTAATTTCCGGATTTTCTAGGATTGTTTTCATTCTGTCTTTTTCTTCCTTCTTGCCCTGAATTTCATTCGTTAGAATTTGATCTTCATTCTTCTGACTTTGACCTTCATTGCTTTGATCCATACAACTTTGAATTATGCCTAGGATCATCAATTCCAATTTTCACTTGAACTTTTTCGGCCTTCTCTTCAGCTTCTTCTTCTTCCTTATCTTCATTGTCATTGCTAGCTCCTCCACCAATTTCAACACTTCAGGTTGCACTAGACAGGTTAATTTAACAGTTTCATCACAAATAGTAAGTTGTTTAACACTACCAACTCAATATAAATTTCTTCAATATTGGAACTGTTGGGACACGATCTCGGAACCGGACCCCAACCGGAAAAATGATAAGCGGAGTCGAAAATGAAGTCGCGGAAAGCGAAATCGAAAGAAATCAAATTCGAAAGAACGGAATGGAAGGCGAAAGGCAAAGTAGGCAAACGAAATTACCATGCGAAATTACAAATATCGGGAACATAAGACGAAAGAATCGAAAACGAATCGACAACAAAAGTAGCGAAGCGAATCGAATACAAATCGAAAGCGGAACAAAAACTTAACAAAGCGGATCCGACATCCGAAAACAAAGAACAGAGAAAACAGTCGCGTTGGAAACCTAAAGACTAAACCCATCCGAATCGGTGTAAATTTTTTTTTCATTTCATTTAAACTCATACAAATCAATACAATTTCCCAAATCTCAATTCATAAAAATCTTCTTATACATTCATACATATCCCAAAATTCATCTTTTAACCAATTCTTATTTTATTCTATCTTTATGTGAACCACAAATCGGGCAGCAAAACGACTACATTTTAACAACCCAAAACCTGCAAATAGTTTTAAAACACACTTCTATAATTCCCAAACAAAACTCAGAATCATCGGACCCCCCGTCCGGAATCCAAAACACATT
>JAOSBK010000005.1:14147186-14168497 GCA_027568895.1 Erythroxylum shatona | reverse complement strand
GATTCTTGCTCTCAAATTTATCAATAAAGTTCTATTATTCAGTTATTTCTATTGTCTTTCTTTTCTGGTTTCTATCACTGTACTTATCCAATCTCTTCCTTTACATTAACAAATACAATGATTGAAACTTAAATGAATCACAAGATGACATTTTTTCCAAGGATAGGCCTATACATATTACAACAATAAGAATGAAAAAATATATATATATATAACGGATTGTTTGATGCAAATTGAATTGGCACTGACTAGGCATTGAATTTAATGGGAATCTAGATAAAATAAAAAGAGAAGATGAAACAAAATTCAAAAAGAAGAAAATGAAGTCCAAAAGTTTAAACAATTTGTTTGGTGTACATAGAATATAAGAAAGTAAACACATGTTCAATCCAATAGAATATGTAAGTTTCGTAACAGGGAACAACACTTTTGCACTGTCTAGAAACCAAAACCATCAAAGCCCTTCAAGCTATCCCTCAAAGAATTTCATTGCAATTGTTCTGTTAAAGTGTGATCTAAAAGAGTAATTTGAACCTAAAGTTCTGGCAGTTGGTTGAAAAAATTGAATACTCTTGGCCTTTCATCAATATTCTAAGGCACAGGCATATTATTTACCCTCTCATTAAAGTGCAGATTGGCAATGGGGAGGAATCTTGGATGTGGTTTGATAACTGGTCTCCCCAAAGCCCTTTGATCAAGGGAGATGATATGCTTAATCTGTTGGGAAGATGGCCAATCGAATCCAAGGTACCTTGCATAATTATTAACAATGATTGGATCATTTCACGTAGACTGATTGACAGATTTCAAGCTATTCTCCCAGGCAACATGCCTAACTACCTCAATAAGGATAGATTAATTTGGTCTTCTAGTGCAAATGGGGATTTCTCCAACTCTTCCTGCTTGAAAGCATTAAGACCTCAGCATCCGAATACTTCCTGGTATAACATAGTGTGGAAATCTATAATGCCTAAGGCCTCATTTGTAACTCGGCTGGCGGCTAGAGGAAGACTGAAGACCAAGGATAGATTGAAGGGATACATTGATCAAGTATGTGTTCTTTGCAAGTTACAACCTGAAACCATAAACCACTTGTTCTTCAAATCCAGGTTTTCAGTTTCTGTATGGGCAAGGATGCAGCACAATATAAGTGTAATTTGCCCCGAGAATGAATGGGATAATATATTAGTTTGGATTGAAAATTTGTACAAAAGAATTGGGGATGATAAGCAGTGTCTAAGTCCAATGCTTACCTGCTCAGTTTACTCAATATAGTTTGAAAGAAATCAAAGGATCTTCAGCGATGTACACAATGACAAGATGTGGTTATAAATAGGACTTGCTATTGGATTAGGGAGATACTGATTGCTAATCAAGCAACCAATAGTTTAAGCTTCTCAATGAAATGTAATTAGGGTCTGTTGTAACTTCTATCTTGATTGCTATGGCATCAATACTAGTTTTGTTTTGTTGAAAGGCTGGTCCTCTACTTTTATTCATATTCCTTGCAATTACAGCCTTGTAATCACATGGTTGGCCTCTACGCCCTTCAACGAAATTTCTTTTAACTTTAAAAAAATTGAACTTAGACCTCAAATATTTGGGAACATTCAAAAAGAACTTCGATATTTCTAAAACATTTAATTTAAACCTAAATTGATAGAACCCTAACTTTCTGTCTAGGTCCTGTCAATTTTAGGCCACATTGATTTTTTATTATTTTCTATGGGCCCTTTTATCAGCTAGGGCCACTGTCCCTCTATGGATCCCAAAATATCTTCAACTTGACTTGCTTCCTTGTGCATCATCTGCACAAATCCAGCAAATAGTAAAAATAACGTATGGTGCAGCAAATGTATTCAGTTGTCTAAAAATCTCTGTGTCGGAGGTGTTTTACAAGGTGTAGCTGCTTTTGCTAACAATCTTACTGAAGAGGTGCCTCAGATCTAGGAAATTGTTCTACTCTACATATAGTTCACCTTTAACAACAAAACTTTTTTCTCTGGTATTTGGGCTGCCACCAATATGACAACTCATTTTGCGAACACTTCCAAGCACAATGTCTTTGAATTTGTCAAGATTGGAAATAAGTAACAAAAAGTTTTCTAGTCCAATTCCTACTGGTGTCTCCAAATAGTGGGAACCTATTAAACCATTCGAATGCTCATGATCATCAAACCAGCTAATCTCTAAGTGAAACACCTTGAAATAATTACTTTGTATCCAATGGATTAACTTTCACTGGTAACAACAAATAGATATGATTGCAATGGATATACGATTAAGGCTATTTGAGCAAGGATCGGAAAAGTTCAAATTCTTTCGCAACTCATAAGGTATTTGGGGATTTAGGGATTTAATCCCCAAATCCCAAACTAAACCATCAAGGAAGAAAGAGCCAGGGGTTGTGGGCCCTCTTTGCCAGTTGGACATAACTTAAAATTGACAGAATCTAAAAGGGAACTCAGGTTTTCCTTAAGTTAAAGTTTAAATTAAACGTCTTGAAAAGTTTGGGTTTCTTTTTCAGTGCTCCCAAACGTTTGGGTATAAGTTAAATTTTCATATAAACATTATAAATTACCCATTTTTAATCTCCTTACCTTCAAAAATTTAAGGATAACTTTGGCTACTCATCAAGTTCTCTTGTTTTACTTGCTTTCTTTTCCTAATTCTGACAGCTTAGTGTTTGCTTCTTTGGTTGGAAACAAGTTCAGCTTCTGGGTATCTCCCGTTCTATTGAGATTGTTGTAGGATATGTTTGTAATACCACCAACAGTTGGCAAAATTAAATCACACATATCTAGACTCTCTTCCATTTGCTATCTCTAGCTTTACTGCCTCTGTTTTACTTGTTTATTTTACTTTATTTTTTTCAACTTTTGATTCACCGGTTGCTATCTCACCGTTGTTGGTTACTGCCATCGTCATCATCGATTACTATCACCGTTGTCACTACTTGCTATTGCTCATCAACTCTACCAACACTTTATATAAATTTCCAAACCCCAAGAGTCAATCGATCGGCAAAACCCATTTTGTTTATTACCAACTCTTAATCTTTGGTAAGGTTTCTATTCTCAAATTCTCGTAAAGTTTTTGGTTAATCATGGAGTTTTAGTTGTGAGCTCTGTTTTGCTTTGCATCCATTTAGATTATTGAAACACGGATTATAAGAATATAGAAATCTGGGTTTGATTTACTCTGCTGCAAATAATTTGGCTTCTCCCTTATGGTATTTGAACTTTACCTGCATATTATTGATTTTTTTGTTTCTAGTCGTGTGATTGAAATAGGCTTTTCTCTCTTTACTGTTACTCCTAAGCCACCACAACCATCTCCGATTAGTCGTTGATTTAGTTTCCGTTTTCTACTAGTTGATTTAGTTGTCCCATTTGAAAAGTTCTCTTTTTTTCAACAAAAGTTGTGGTTTTTCCAATTTTCACTATTATGTATGTGAATCTGGTTGTCTTCACAACATGATTCACTTGTGTTTAGTTAACCCTAATTGTGTCTAGAGCATTTTTGAAGTTTTACTTTTTTTTCCTCTCAAATATGTTTGGTTACAACTATCAACCACCTTGTCATCTACTTTACCACCATCTTGTCACTCTTTCATGTCACCGATTCACCTACATTTTGCTTCACCAATTGTCTTCTATTTTCGATCACATATCGTTTGCTTGGTCGGTTGTCTTCCCTTCCCTGTCGATTGTCTTCCCTTCTCTATCAATTGTCGTCTATTCTTTGTCATCATCACCAGTTTGGGCTTTACCAAGTTGATTTTTAGTCCTCTTCCAGACGTTTCCTCGTTTGGCTTTTAAAAAACCTTGTGCTTTGCTTTCTTCTTTTGTAGAGTTTGCAATAAGCCCCGCAATGGAGGAATTTCTAAACAATGCTAACTATGACAAGAATAGACAAAGCTGGTGTGTGGCATCTTAAACAGATCGTATCAATTTGGTTATTTCCCTTCTCTAGTTAATTGGTATATCATAAATTTTTCTTCTCTATTTGACACACTTGTGATTAGTTTCAAATTGTGTTTCATCATAGTTGATTCATTGCTCTTTAGTTGTTGGAATTCAGTTTTTAGTCTTCATTGAACTACTAAAAGTTTTGAATTCATGTTTGTTAATAATTTTCAATAAATATGTATATATATATATATATATATATATAATTGTCTAGTACTGTGCTTTAGCATTCTGCAGAAACTCAATGATGTAGGACAAATAGAGGAATTATGAACTAGTAGTTAAAAGGACAAAATTAGGAAGGGTGGATGATATTAGGCTGGTAGAATATTAGGTTTGAAGGTTGAATTTTAGCTAGAAATGCAAACTTTTCAGATTTTGTAAAGATAGGAATTTAAGGTTTGATTACTGGAATTTTAGGCTTAGGATTTTTGGGTTTAATATAGTTAGAATATAGGTTTGAGATGGCTATAAAGTAGGTTTAAGAGGGCTTGAATTTGAGTTAGGATTGCTGGAATTTTAGGAAAGGACACAAAGAATGAAAGGTCGGAAACTAGGAATCACTCCTAGGGTCTAAGAATCACTCTTAGAAGAAAGCATCACACCTTCTAATTGAAAACTCTCAAATTATAGAAAAGTTTCCAGATTGCTTTTTATTGATGAAAGGCTAGGTACATATATATAGTGTGCTTAGAATCCTTATTCTAGTAGGAAAAGGATTTCTAACTTAAATCCTAATATAATAGAAATTGTATAAGTCCTATTCAACTAGGATAACATATCTAAAATAGAATAATATAGTACTAATACTTCCTTTCTAATAAGGAATCCTAATACAATCAAGATTTCCGCCTTTATCTTTGATGTCAACTCAATTCTCAATCCTCATCACACCAAATTAGGACTTTTAGTTGACTAATCTTTCCTCTTTTATTTCTTCTATATACTTTGTTTTTTTTGCATCACTTAGTTCTATTTTTTTATGCAAATTAGTCTCTATCATTGGCAATTAGTCAGTTGCAAAGTAACATGAGAGGCAGCTATGATCGGTTCAAATTTTAGACCGTCTAAATTTTGATTTGCTAGCAATTGTTGGTACTTGCGATATTCATAACTACTTATTACGCTGCCCATTGTGGGATTTAATATCAATCCACGTTTCCCATTTTGAGTAATCTTAGAGTCATTTAGGGAATTGTTGGGCCAATCTTTGATAGCTTGTGTTGGGCATTAGGGTGGGAGTGGTGGCTTTGACTTTTGACGATAGAGTACGAGCTAGTCCTTTGGCGAGTTTTGGGTCTAGGAGAAGAGAAGATATTGACAGATTACAGATAGGTTCTTGAAATATCGAGATCCTTATGGAGAAGTCATTAAAATTAGTAAATTTTTTAGAAAAATATGACATTCATTTAGCATATATCTAAGAGACAAAGTGGACAGAGGTTAAAGAAAAAGAAATTAATAGGTTTAAACTTTAGTCTTTAGAATGTTTAAGACAATAGAGTGAGGTCGGAATTTCAGTTATCAAGGAACTCATACATGATGTTGTGGGGGGTAAAAAAGACTAATGATAAAATTTTGTCCTTAAAGATTGTGGTGATAGGTGTATTTTCAATGTGGTGTATCCTTACGCACCCCAAGTAGGGCTGGACGAATAGTTTAAGCACCAATTATGGGAAGAGCTAGATGAGGTAATTTAACAAATCCTCCCTGACAAAAGAGTTATTCTAAGAGGAGACATTAATGGTCATCTAGGGGCAACCTTAGACGGATATTCATCGACTCATAGGATTTTGAGAACAATTATAGAAAAAATAGTGCGACTGCTTTGTTAGATTTCACAATATCATTTAAGTTGGTGATAGCTAACTCATTTTTTTTAAGAAAAACAAGGAGCACCTCGTGACTTTTAAAAACAGAACCATAAAAACAAATTGATTACTTTCTCGTAAAGTAAAAAATTGTAAGGTGATACCTAACACTTACTAGTCAACTCAACATAAGTTGTTAGTTACGAACCTCATAATTAAGGGTTGGAGAAAGAAGAAAAATCCTAAGAGGTGTACCAAAGTTAGATGGTGTAACCTGAAAAGAGATATGGTGGAACAACTTAGAGATAAGAGTAATGTATAGAGAATAGTGGAAATCGAAAGGACAAAATAACCAAATGTGGAAGAGAGTAAAGAAAGCATCTAAAGAAATCTTGAGTGTTTCTAAAGGGCCTAAGGACAGTAAGACAGAGTTTTAGTTGTGGAATGAAAATGTGCAAAAAAAGGTTAAGAGCAAAAAGGTTTCTTATAAAGCTCTATTAGATAGCACCATAGAGGTAGAAAGGGTAGTTAATACAGAAAATTACAAATTGGTAAAGAAAGAGGCCAAAAAAATAGTCTCAGAATCTAAAAGCAAAACTTACGTGAAATTATTACCAATGATTGGAAACTAAAGATAGAGATAATGATATATTAAGTTGGCAAAAGCTAGAGAACGAAAAGCGAGAGCCTTAGATCAAGTTCGTTGTATAAAAGATGAAACAAAGGGACGCTTGTGGCTGAAAATGATATCAAGAGAAGATGACAAATATACTTCTACGGCCTTTTTAATGAAAGCATAGAGGACATCTCTCTAGGTGATCTTAGCACGTTCGAGAGATATCATAACTTTAATTGTTATCAGCATATCACAAGAGAAGAAATTAAAAGATATTTAAAGGAGATGAAGAGTTGAAGGGCAATAGTCTAATAGGATACTCATAGAGGTATGAAAAAACCTAGGCGACATTCCAAGTTGTAATTCCTCTATACAAGAACAAAGGGAACATTCCAAGTTGTAACAACTATGGAGAGATCAAACTACTCAGTAATACCATGAAGTTATGGGAGAAGATTATTGAAAAGAGAGTGAAAAAGGATGCACCTATTTCGGAGAACCAGTTTGGTTTTATGTCAGGAACGTTCATGACAAAGGCTTTACATCTCCTTAGAAGATTAATGAAATATTACAGGGTAATACAAGATAAATTGCGCATGGTTTTTATTGACCTAAAGCAGGTTTATGACAAAGTGCCTAGAAAGATCATATGAAGGTGTTTAAAACTTAAGAGAGTTCCTATAAACTATATACGGGTTATTAGAGATATGTATAAAAGTGTAAAGACTAAAGTAAGAACAATAAGAGGAGATACAAAACATTATTCTATTGATATTAGGCTACACCAAGGCTCCTCATTAAGCCCCTCCTTTTTGTTTGTAGTAGTGACGGATGAGCTAACGAAGAATATCCAAGGAAATGTGCCTTAATGTATGTTGTTTGTTGATGACATTGTTTTAGTGAATGAGGTAAAAGAAGGAGTTAATTTTAAGCTAGAACTTTGGAGAGATACGTTAGAATTGAAGGATTTTAATTTAAGCAGGAGAAAAACTGAATACTTAGAGTGTAACTTTTTGGATCATATGGTGGCTTCCAATGTAGAGGTAAAGATTGTTCAGGAGTTATACCACAAAAGAAGTGTTTTAAGTATCTAAGATATTACTCAAAGTAATGGAAAGATCGATGCAGACATTGTTCACTGTATCAAATTAGGGTGGCTTAAATGGAAAAGTACATCAGAAGTTTTATGTAACAAGATGATACTACTCAAGCTCAAAGGTGAATTATATCGTTTAGTAATTAGGCCGATCGTGTTCTTTAGAGCGGTATGTTGACTTATCAAATAGATATATAGTCATAATAATGGTGGAGATGAAGATATTCTGTTGGATGTGTAATCTTACTAAAAGAGATAAAGTCAGGAATGTTATAGTAAGAGACAAGATAAAGGGGACTAATATTAATAAAAGAGAGACAAAGCTTAGATGGTTTGAATATGTTAAGAGGAGACATCATGACGCTTTGGTGAGAAGATGTGAGAAGATTATAATTAGGAACTGTAAAAAAAAAAAAAAAAAGAATAGCCTAAGAAGAACTAGGGAAAGGTAATCAAGAATGATATAGTTTTGCAAAAAATTACCGAAAATTTGACCCCCAATAGAAAACTTTGGTATACTAGAATACGACTAAAGAATCTTACGTAAAGACGTCTTTTTTTTCATAGGTGTTTTAAATATTTTTCCTCGAGTATTATGTCTTTTATTTACCCTAAATATTTAATATGTAGTATTTCCCCCTTAATTATTTAGCCCGAGAATTTTCTTACTTAACATAAAAATTTTCTTGTAATGCCTTGTTTGTTTTATTTATTTACTTATATTCTTTCTTATTTATGCATTTATTTATTTATTTATATTCTTTACCTTGTTACGTATTTATTTTATTATTTATTTTATTATTTTTATTTTTACATATTTATTTAAATATTTTATTTATTTTTATTTTTATTATCTTTTATATCTATTTTATTTCCTATTTATTTTTATTTTTATTATTTTATTATTTAAATTTATATATTTTATCAATTTTTATTTTATATTTATATTTATATTTTTTTATGTGAGTTATCAAAAACAACCTCTATCAATTAGGAGTAAGGTTGCATATTTCTAGACCCCCCCCTAAAGTCCACGTATCAACGAGATTTCAACTAAGATGTTGCCAAATAAAAGTTAATTAGTGAACCCATTTGGTGAGAAGAAACTGTTTTTTGTAAAGCCTATTCTCTTCCAATATTACAAAATAGACTCAAAAAAACCTATCAAAATACACGACTACGCAAACACAGTATGGCTTATATAAGTCGCTGATTGGCCTTGAATTTATAAGCCCGCACTTTCTGTTCCCATTAATAGTGTTTAGAATCTTATCTTGCTAGAAAACCAACTAGCCGTTTTTTTCTTTAAAAAAACTTGTAGTTAAAAATAAGGATATATTATGGTAATATAAATATCTTAAATCTTTCCGATTCATTGCTTCATCAAAGCTTTATATCATTATTTTTTAAAATAACCTATTTAGCACATTCTTGATGTTTTAGAGCTTCACTAACTAATAACAAAGCTAAAATCCATAAAATAAGTGAAGCCCTAAAGCCTATGTTCTTGCTAACATCAACAAATATTATAGCCATAACATTTATAAAGTTACAATTGGAAATGAGGGCCTTAGCACCTATATTTATTAAAAACCATACACATGTATGTCTACCAACACACCTCAGGGCTGAGAACATTTAATGTCAAGATTAAAGTGCGATTCTTAGATGAGTGCCTATGTAGGTGCCCTACTATAGAGATATATATTCAAGAGTACACATGGGATATCATGCTAAAAAAGCCCAACCTTAAATCTAATGAGATATCAGAAACACAGATATGAAACAGCAGCCACGGTAGAAGGAAAGGAGAGCAAATGTGCAAAGGGTGAGATCAGCTATAAACTGTCCAGATATTCAGATGGAGAAACATTACCAAACCAGTTCCGAAAGTTTCAGTTTTAGCAAACCTTCTTGGAAATATTCTGAAGTCAACAGCCAAGATACATAAGCAAGTCACAAGCATCTGTTTCAATCAAATTGTATGTCCAGAAAAACAAAAACACAGTTAATCACAACATGAATACAATAAAAGCATACTGTTAAAGATCAAGTACCACAAGAACCCTATATGATGAAATGTTTGTCCTGAGAGAAAGGGAACCCCCTGCATAAGATGTAGATGAAGTAAACCTGCATCAGACCAAAAACAGTTATCGGTCAATGACTGTCTTAGAAACCAGCAGGTCCAGCAATATTCTAAAACTTTCAAACTGGTGGCACGCACGGTACAAGTATGTCTAAAACAGAATAGATAAATAGAAAAATAATAAAAAGTGACTTACAAATTCTACCTTTTAGATGCAACAGTGAAAACCACAAGTGACAATAAAATTGCTGATACAAATGTCCATTGTGATAGAACCTGTCATAAGTAACCAGATTATGATGAAAAAAAAAGCAGCTAATACAGCTGATGACATGAAATCGTACAGCTGACGGGATTTCCCTGGTAACATGACCTATGTCACAAGCAAACTAGATAAAAATGTAAAGGCAATAGTAAAATAGCTGTTGATAGTATTCAAGAGTTAGAATGATCCAAAGCTTAATCACCCATTCCAAAGGCTACAAAGAAAGGAGAAAAGCCTTAACAAGAGTTTAGAGTCTTAAATCAGAACACTTACAGTAAAAAATAAGAGTATTGGGAGAATAATTGAAAGAAAATCCAGAGTCATAGTAGTCAAGTAGGCTCCCAATTTCTTAGAAACAGCAGTTGCATCATCATCTTTCTTAGTCGATACCCTTTTTCCGTTTGAAGCTATAAAAAATGGAGGATTATAGAGGCACAATAATGAGAGTTATTGACTTTCTTGCTTTCACAACAAAATAGCAACAACTGTAAATCAAAAGCAAGCTCCATTAGAAGCATTTACATTCGTCTTCACTTATGAGATTTCAGTTATTGCATGTATAAAAAAATAATATGTAATTGTAACGCTAAGAGAAAAGAAACTTACATAAATTACCAGTCTGGTCACTAGAGCAGATCGCGTGTCGCAAAACAAGGAGAAGCTGTAAAGCAAGACAGTTCACATAAAAATAATCCAACGAGAGACAAAAAAGATGGAAAATGTCAATGAATAGGAACTTACAGGAGGAATGAGGGAGAGTGCAGCGATTTCAAGCATCGAAGATCCACTCAAGTTGCTTACGAATCTGATAATCATGTGCAGTAAAAAATTTACTTTCACAAAATTGGAAGAAAAACAAGAGTATATACTAAAATTATGTTAAAAGACCAAATTGTGAGAGAGAAAGAGAGAGAAGTTACTTTTCTTTGAGGTGCTTGTTGGGATTTAGGGAGTTGAAGTGGGTGAGAGAATTCATTGTCGGAAGCCAGTGAATTTTGTGGTAGTGCTAGTAGCTTTCTCCTCCGCCTGCAACGTCGCCGGTCTTCGGTCTTCGTAGATGGTTGTGGAGGCTGTTCGTTTGGATCAAAGCTACAGAAAAACATTAAAACGGAAGAGGAAAGAGTAGGCAGATGCTTAGAGCTGGAGAAACTTGAAAGGTGAATTGAAATAGAAGGAAGGATAACTTTCTAATAAGTCATAAACAAAACGGTGTAGCTTTCACTGAAAGGAGGGTGTCTATTAATTCTTCTTTAATTTCTAAGGGCCTCTTTAATTCTTTATTCTATTCAATTTTTATTTTAGTTTACCGATGTGGTCTACTAAACTTAGTTAAAAAAAAACACACTTTCTTAATTAATTTTTTTCGGATATTCAATTTTATTTTTTATGTTATTGTATCATTAAAAACGAGTTTTATTTTTATTTCTTTTAATTATATTAATTTTATAATGTATTTATCAGAGTTATAATTTTTATAATGTATTTATTCAATGTTATGTTACATTTATTAAAAATCATTTAAAATTGAGAATTTTATGTTAAAATAATAAATAATAAATGTTATAAAATTTTGGGATCTGTGCAAAATAAAATAAATAAAAAGTTTAAAAATAAAATTAATTATTAATAGTATTTATATTAAAATAAATTATAAAATTTAAATAACTTTAAAATAAAAAATTTAAAGCAGCAGCTAGTTCATAAATACATTCTTTAATGAAAAACACTAGAACTTTTACTAGTTTGACTTTTTATTCATTTTAATTTTCATACTTCGAAAACTATTATTTATCTCTTATGTTATTACTTAATTATCACAAAACTTCAAAAGAGTTACTTTTCTATAACCTTGACAATATTGACCTATTTAGCTTGGTTCATAGTCAACAATTCAAATTTAAATTCACCTGATTTTGAGTTGACTTTAGCCTAAAAAGTAGACAAGCTCAACTATGTACTACCCAAAGAACAACGCTTTGGAGTAGCTTGTAAGTAGAGACGCTTCACAACGTTAGAAAAAACTTTTAGAGCTGAGAAACTTCTAGATTGAGAAAAGTTGGTGTAGTTTTTTTGTCGAAGAAGAAAGTGGTCTTTCGAGCGTTCTTAAGTGTAACTGGTCTGAGCTCTTCCCTGTGTTATGGACTCCCTCGATCCAGAGGGTCACCTAGCCAAGAAAAGGTGCATACGTAAAAGAGTTGATGACCCTCCTCAACCCAAGCTGTCATACAGTGCGGCAGTGACAGGGGATAAGGATGTGGACGGAGTAGCTGTGACGACAATATGACCGGAAGATGTACCAGTAGAAGTCGAAGAGGGTGATATCACGCCAACTGTAGGGGAGCTCGGGGGAAGCATCATGCTTTCCCAAAACCTGAAGTCAACGCTAGATAAACAATGGGAGCAAGCAGTGGTGGTGAAGCTCTTGGGACGTAAAGTGGGCTACCGAGTTCTGAACACCCGCCTTCGGGGTCTCTGGAAACTGCGAGGTCCTATGAAAATTGTGGATATGGACCACGATTTTTTTCTGGTTAAATTCATGGACGAGGTAGATTACTTAAACGTGCTTACCAATGGGTCGTGGGTGATCTTTGGCTAGGTGCTCTCCGTTTAGAGATGGCTTCCCTCATTCCATCTGACACACGCTCAGATCATGAGAGTGGTAGTCTAGATCAGGTTTCCTAACCTTCCGATAGCCCGCTACCACTCCATGATTTTACACTGAGGAATCTGGTAGGGAGCACGGTGAAGATTGACGACGCTACCTTGCAAGCTCAGAGAGGGAAGTTTGTTCGCATAGTAGTAGATATAGACTTGAGCATTCCCCTGAAAACTAGCGTGGAATTAGATGGAGAAACGATGATGATCGCGTATGAAAGGCTTCCCCAGGTTTGTTTTACGTGTGATATAGTTGGACATGCAGTTAACGTCTGCCCAAGGACGAACAAGGAGGTCAGTATACGTTAGTCTCCGACTAGCCATAAAGGAGATGATGCGTCCGAGCAAAGGAGGCCAGTTGAGGAACCTGCGGGGAGGAAGTTGGATGGGACAGCCAACGGCTATGGCCCTTTGACACACGTTCAAAGGAGAAACACCAGACCTGTGATGAAAAGACAGGGCCAGCAGAGGGGAGGCAGTCAGAGTGTAGAGGCCTCAAAGGGAGGCTGGAGGTTTGCAATGTTATCAAACCAAGAGACTGTAGGAGACGAGACCTTTAGCCCAACAGTGACACCAAATAACATTACCTTCGCTGAATTTTGACAACACTTTATCCTGTCCCATTTCATTGGAACAGAAACGTCTAAGCCTCAAGGGGGAGTCATCGACTGCTGAACAGTTAACAATTTTTAAGAAGGGCTCCAAAGGAAAAGCAGTAATCAATACCCAGTGGACTTGGGAAGAAAGGGTCCAGGCCAGCAGAGTCAGGAAAAGGACTCGGATGCAGCACAAACAGTCCAACTCAAACCACGGTCATGGATAGGAACTTAGCGGTTGAAATCACGACTCATTCTAAAATGGTCTACGATAGCCAAATCATTGCGGGCTAGGTGTCGGGGACAGAGGAGAGGCCTCAACTGATGGAGGGTGTCAAGGAACCCGAGAAAGCGTGCAATCTAAGAGAAGGTATACCTATAATCCCGCCCTCAGAACCTCCAGATTTAGCAATGGTATCGGGTGAGTAGGCTAACATACCTGAACTGAGCCAGACTGCGGAGATAGTACCGCAAACTCAGGAAGTTATCCACAGGGAGGTACACGTCGACGGCACAAATGTTGCTCCAATGTAGGGTAACATTTACTCACTCAATTTTCCTTTATGTCAATTTTTCTATGGAATTATCAGGGGGCAGGAGGGTTGGAATTCCAGACCCTACTGCATAATTACATACATAACTACAAGCCAGGCATCTTGGCTTTGATGGAAACCTGAATAAGTGGCTCTCGGGCTAATGACGTAATCTTTTCGTTAGGGTATGATTATTCCTTTAGAGTAAAAGCAGAAGGTTTTTCTGGAGGTATTTGGCTCCTTTGGAAGGAGGAATTTGATATCTTAGTAGACATAACGCATCGGCAACTTATTCATACTATCGTCAAGTATGAGACGAAATCTTTCGATCTTACCGTAGTTTATACTAGCCCACAAGTGTCATCGCAATCCATGCTCTGGACCGTTTTATCTTGGATCGGCTACTCTACTCACAGACCCAGGATTGTGGGAGGAGATTTTAATGCTAAGCTGGAGATACCGGATAAAAGGGGAGGAGCTACCTCTACGCAAGTGGTGAGTAGAAGGTTTAAGGATTGGGTGCATCGGTGTAGACTTCACAATTTGGGATTTATTGGCTCGAAATTTACTTGGCGAAGAGGAACGGTTCAAGGTCGCCTAGATAGAGTGTTTGGTTCGTCAGTTTGGCTGCAAAAGTTCCCTCATACAGTGAACCAGCATTTATCCTTCCTTGGTTCTGACCATAGGCTTATGCTACTTCAATTATTCAGGTTTTAGCAAAGACTAATCAGAGCACCGCCTTTCCACTTCCAAAATGCTTGGATCACTCATTCAGGGTTTAACGATGTGGTCACCGAGCATTGGATCCTAGTAGAGGAGACGATGAGTAGATCTTTAACCCAGTTCTCTAAACACCTTATGAGAAGGAATACGCACGTTTTTAGTAATATATTGCACCAGAAAAAAAAGGTTATTAGCCAAGCTGGAAGGAATTCAATGAGCAATGACGGTCGAAAATTTGGATTCGCTTATCGCACTAGAGTATAAGCTGAGTAAAGAGTTATTGCAAGTCCTGTGTGAGGAGGAAACATTTTGGCATTAGAAAACCTGATGTGAATGGATATCGAAGGGCAATCGCAATACCAAGTATTACCAGATGATCATCCTATCCAAAAGAAAGAAGTTGAGGATTGACATGTTCACTGACTCTACTGGGAACCTTGTTACTGATCCCGAACAACTGCGCATGCTAGTCAAGAACTATTTTGTCCAACTATACAACCTCAAAGAAGGGACAACCTCGCAATTTCCGATCTCAGGCACCTTCTCATCACTTACAGTGGTGAAGGTTCACGAGCTAGCTCTTCTAACCCAGGATAATGAAATCAGGAGTGCGGTTTTTGATATGAATCCCAACAAAGCCCTGGCCATTGATGGGCTCAATGCATTATTTTTCTAGAATCAATGGAGGAAGGTAAAGTCGGCAGTGGTGGCATTTATATAGCAAGTTTTCAGAATGGAACGATGGGAAGAAGGTTTGAATCAAACCTTACTAGTTCTAATTCCCAAAATCCCATCTCCGCAACATATTTTCAATTTCGTCCGATTAGCTTGTGTACTGTACTCTATAAGATCATCTCTAAAGTCATTACGAATCGATTGAAAGCTCACATGGGCCATCTCGTAGCGGTGAATCAAAGTAGCTTCATTCCTGGTAGGCACATCACTGATAATATTATTATCACCCAGGAGGTTATTCACTCGATGTGGAAGAAGACAGAAAAGACAGGATACCTGGCCATGAAAGTGGACCTGGAAAAAGCCTATGATAGACTTCTATGGGAGTTTATTCAAGATACATTGTTGGATATTGGGCTCCCAGAGAATTTAATATGGGTCATTATGAAGTGTGCAACGACTATTTCACTGCAAGTTGCCTGGCAAGGCACCATCTTTGAGCCTTTCAGGGCTTCGAGGGTTATTCGGCAAGGTGACCCCCTTTCGCCTTACCTTTTTGTGCTATGTATGGAGAGACTAGAACACCTTATTTCAAAGGAGGTAGGCTGTGGGAGTTGGAAACCGATAAAGTTGAGTCGAACGGGACCTCCCATCTCCCACCTTTTCTTTGCAGATGATCTAGTTCTTTTTGCTGAAGCAGCGGATATGCAGACACAAGGGATAACAAAAACCTTGGAGTCCTTTTGCGTCGCTTCAAGGACAGAAAATAAGTACAACCAAAACTCATATCTTTTTCTCTAAGAACGTTTCTAAAGGAACTACGCGGCGGTTCAGCCATGGATTACAGGTTACTTGTACGAATAATCTTGGCAGGTATTTAGTTGTTCCCTTGATCCATGAGCGGATGACCCAAAATACCTATCAACACATCCTCAATAATGCTCAGAAGAAACTTGCAAGATGGCAAGCCAGGATGATGTCACTAGCGGGCCGGGTTACCCTAACCTAATCAGTCATTTCTTCGCTGCCAATTTTCACAATGCAAATGGTACGTCTCCCGCGTCAACTGTGCGATGATCTGGAAAAAAATCATGTGAGATTTTATATGGGGGTTGAAAGAACACTGTAAAATGCATCTAGTTAAATGGAAGTCAGTGTGTCAGCCTAAAGCTGTAGGGAGACTGGGAATTAAATGCATTCATCATACCAATGATGTGTTACTGGCTAAACTAGGTTGGGACTTGATTATTAAACTCAATGCTCTATGGGTCCAGATACTGCAAGCCAAATATCGATTAGACGCTATTTATATACCCCACACGATCGATAAGTCTGGGGCTTTGGTAATTTGGAGGGGGATATCAACATCTTGGCAATTTGTTCGTCAAAGTATCAAATGGAACCTGAGCAATGGAAGGCGTATTCTATTTTGGTGGATAACTGGGTGGATGGATGGGGACCACTAATACTTGTGACAACCTCTCAAATTCCTGATAATATCCTTTAAGCTATGGTCGCAGACTTTACTAATGAAGAGGGTAATTGGCTCTAGCATAAGTTTCAATAGTACCTTCCGTCCACAGTTTGTATGGAGCTTGCAAATTTCTGCCCTAATGTCGAAGCTATAGGGGAAGACAGGTTGGTGTGGGGACCAACCAACCACAGGGGGTTCACAGTGGCGTCAGCATATGAATTAATTGAAGGACGCTCCATGGACATCATTCACAAACTTTGGGAGGTGATATGAAAATGGGCAAGCCCGCAACAAATTAGGTCATTTCTTTGGCTTGTAGCTAAACGGAAACTCCTGACAAATCAATAGCGAGTAGCCCAGCATATTACTATAAATAGCAGATGTCAGTTAGTGGGCAAGAAGAATCAACTATACATGTGGTAAGAGACTGCTTAGAGTGAAAGCTCTCTGGTGTAAATTTCCTCTAGAGGTGGTAGACACGGGTTTTTTCCAACAAGACAAGGGGACATGGCTGAAGTCAAACCTCATGAAGCATACATAGGTGCAGCAAGAAGCATGGGCCACAATCTATGGTGTCGCCTGCTATTTCCTATGGAAATGGCAGAACGACAACCTTTTTGAGCTTGGATTTGAATGGTCGAAAGATGGTACCAAAATCATTATAGATTACGCTGATTGGATAGCACGAGCAAGAGCTATGGAAAATTGCGTGTTTTTGGAACAGGGCATACCCGTAGGTAGCTTTCGTGGGCTGGACTAAACCATTGGAGAGTTAGGTAAAAGTTAATTATAATGGAGCAGTAAAACAAGGGTCCACAAAGGCATCCGTCGAAGGTTTAATTAGAGATTGTCATGGGAACTGATGTGGTAGGTTTCAGCAGCATATCAGAAGGGGTTCACCTCTTTCTGCAAAACTTTGAGGTATTTTCTCAAGACTTACATTGGCCTGGGACCTAGGATATCGACGGGTTGTTGTCGAAGT
Organism: Erythroxylum shatona; assembly: GCA_027568895.1. Classification (NCBI taxonomy): domain Eukaryota; kingdom Viridiplantae; phylum Streptophyta; class Magnoliopsida; order Malpighiales; family Erythroxylaceae; genus Erythroxylum; species Erythroxylum shatona. The sequence continues at coordinate 14,151,011 of JAOSBK010000005.1, read as the reverse complement.
GGACTCTCTAAAGGTCATTAACATTCTCTCTTCCTCTCACATAGTGGTGACTGAGGATATTTTTTTGGTGACAGGTGTCTGAGGACTTTTACACCGAACTTGGGAGGTACAACTTTAGCAAGTCTTTCGTAAAGAGAATCAGTGCATCGACAGCCTGGTAACTCTCGCAGTCTTATTAAGTCCGAGTCTCCATATCTTATAGGAGCCTCTGTTGGGCATTCAAGAGCTTCTCTACAGAGATGCGTAAGGAGCGTTGTATTCCAGAGCATTGTGTTAATCTTGTATTTCTTTCCTTTGTAAACAAAAAAAAAACAATGTTTTGGTATAACTAGACAAAACGACATCTCTTTTGACCACAATTAAGAATAAGATGATATCATTATATCAAAATGACATCCTTTTAGTATGACTTAAGCACGTATAGGTTTCGAGTTGCATATAATAACTTGATCCACTCAATCCAAAGTGACTCAATCTATTATTGTTCCTAATTTTGTATCTATTTTTATCCATAATGATGCAAAAAATTCTTAAATATTAATACTACGATGATTTGAAGTTATAAATAGACAAAAGATAATTAATATGATTGAAAAGACTATATGATAATTAAACATATAATAGAAGATAAGTGATAATTTTTAAAACGTGGCAAATTAACCTTTAAAATTAATTTTTACAATTTTATGAATTTTAATAAAATATGGTAAATTTATTATTAATAATTATTATATAACATTTATATAAATTTAATATTTAATTAAATAAAATTAATTTTCTTAAAATTTTATATTATAAAGGTAATAAAAATTATAAACTTTAAATAATTTTACAATATTAATGAACCCTAGTAATAAAATATTTAAATTTCTAATTCATCGTAAAAATAACTTACTGTTAACCCTACATGAGTAAAGCCATTTGATATGACAGTATCTATGTGACCTATAATTGACACATCAAATAATTGATTTAAAATTTAAGAAACCAACCTCCCTTTTCGCTAACTCAATAAGATCCACCAATTTGATATGCCTTTCTTTAATATTTTAAAAAAATCTAAATAAATATGTAATCAGGAGAGACGAATTCATGTTAAAGAGGCTGATGTTGATAAGGTGTTTAATAATATTGTGGAAACTCAAATCATGATACGTACGCATCATTTGATCAACTTGGTTTGGAGCTCACAACTGATTTTGTCTCTGACATTTTAGGCAAGCTTCATTTTAAGGAAAAACTCTCGTTTAGATTTTTTTACGTGGGCAGATCATCAAGAGAACTATGATCACAAGCCTATTGTTTATACTTCATGGTGAGATGATTGGCATTTTAATTAATAAGATATACAAGGTGAAGAGTTGAAAATCTCATGAGGAGAATAAGGCTATAATTAGTTAGACGTAAAGTTTTTAATGGAATTGAATGGCTTATAATGAAGTGGAACGTAAATAGATGTAATATTAGAAATTTATTATTTGGAAGGGATGAAAGGGTTCATAATGTAATATAGTGAAATAGTATTTAGATGAAGAGTTTATAATGTAATATAGCGTAAAGTTGTTTATTATTTTACATTCTATCCTAAACCTTCGGAATCAAAGGTTTTTCATTTTTACTGTTTAGGATAGAATAAGATGTAATATGAAACTCTCTTTTTCTATCTCATTTCATTTTATTCCAAAATAAAACTTTGTCCCAATCGATGGAATAATATTTCATTCCATCTCATTCCATTATAAAACCTACAACCAAAACAAAACCTAAGGGTTTTAGAAGAAATGATTCAGTTAGGCATAGCGATATGGAAACCCAAAGAAAACAAGGTTCTTGAAACCCCATAATCCTATTGAATCAAAACCCTAATCTTTCTATTCCAAGAACATGCTAGATCAAACCCCAAATCATAAGTTTGAGATCCAATCCCAAAGAAATAAAAAATCAATAAATGTTGCAAGTACTTACTTATTGATGCCAATCAATTTCTTGAAGTAACCATGAAGACATTCCCGCCTCACTTGAAGAACTCAATTCTGAAATTTTGTAAATCATCCAATCTAGGGTTATAAGGATATAGTAAGGTATAAATACCTTGACCAATGTCCTAACCCTATTAGGAATGAGTTTACAAGCCCATTTAATGAAAACTAAGCTAATCCTAACAAATCTAGGAGCATCTAGCTCTTTGAACATAATTTGATCCAAGTCCTTTTAGGAATGAGCTAAACACATTAAAAAAAATAAGTCTCAAAATAACCCAGATAAACAAAGCACATGCTACTAACTAAAAGAACAACCCATAAACAAGTCCTTGGGCCTAAAATAAGAGAGAATACATAATAAGCCTAAATTATCAAAAAATGGGCATAAATGACTAAGTGCTAGTCTCTTCCAACGCCTCCTCTAATACAGTCACAAGCTTGGGCGTGCCTTGGTATTCTTCTATAGATGTTTTGGTCTTCTCATATACTTGACTTGTGATTTAGGTTTGAGCAAAAGCTTGCATTGCTTGTTTAAGCCTTGAAGCTTGTTGCATTGTCATTGGACCACTTGGCATGTGTAGCTTATCAGGTTGATGTGTAAGGCGTGAAACTCCATTGCGAAGGCTGGTTGTATTACATAGGCTAATAATTTTACCTGTAATATTGTCATTAATGTGTATAGTAAATCAAGGGTGGTTAATCAATAAATAAAGGTCAATTAGTTTTTATTTTTATTTTTATTTTTATTTTTCTGTTTTGTATCCAAATTTAGTAAACAAAAATTATTTGTTTCTTCCAATTTTCAAAAATTATGAAAACCATAAAAAATAGTTTTTGTTTTTTATTTCCATTTTATATAATCAAATTATTGTCAATTAAATATATATTATTTGATTATTTAATATATTAATGTTTAATAAGAATGGTCAATAATTTAATTTTATATTATAATTAAATAATTAATTATTAATAAGAATTATGAATAATTTAACTTTACTTAATAATTTTATTAAAATTTTGTTATTAACTTAAATAAATTAAATTTAATAATTATTAATAAATATCATTAAATTTAAAATATCTTCAAAATATATAAATTTCAAATAAATGTTATCTAATAATTAAAATATATTTAAAATAAATATTAATTTATAAATAAAAAGTTAAATTTTGAATTATTTTATTAAAATAATCATATTAATAATTTGTTAATAAATATTATATAATAAATTAAAATAAATTTATTTAATTAAAAATAATTTATCTTTAAGTTTTATATAATATGTAATTATTTTTAGTGATAAAAATTTAAGTACATTGATCAATGGTATGAATATTGTTTCATACCAGCCAGTATCTACCGTGCCGGTGAAAAATGGAACGATATTTATATTTTTGATACCTGCGAAGATACCGATTGGTACCGTGAGTTTTTGTTTGATACCGGTAGGCATCAATCTGTAACATTCTGTTACCCATGTTAAGGTTAGAATAGTGTATATGAGAAATTACGAAGAAATTAGAAAATGCATAATATGACATACACATACACTTGAATATTGAATTTTTGCACATTAAAATGATTGTGCATGCATTCATTGACTTATTCCGGGATATGAAAAATGTTAAGTGATCATGATGTAAATTATGTTTTGATATGTCTTGAATTTTGGTAATGATTGGATTTCAATTAGAAAATTTGGACCAATTATTATGTGACAAGTACACCAATTTTGGAGTGACATATGGACTGATTAAAGGGTGATAAATGGCAGCATAATAAGTGGATTAGTGGCAGCATAATTGTTGAACAAATGGCTAGCATGCCTTAAGACATATGGTG
>JAOSBK010000005.1:14133965-14144295 GCA_027568895.1 Erythroxylum shatona | reverse complement strand
CTTTCACCATAAGTTTGTGTTGATTTTGCTTGCATGGAGACTTGGTTTAATATGAAGTTTTATGTTGGATTGGAAGCTTAATAGTTAAGTAACAATCTGAGTTTTATGGCTTGTCAAATGATATAAGAATGATGTTTGAATTGGAATGAAATGCATGTGATATTGGTGAAGATATATGCTAGAAAATGTTACATGAACTTGGAAGTGTTTATGTTTGTTTTTTATGTATGAAAACCTTGGGATATAGATTGATTTATGGATGCATTAGGTCTAGATTTTACTGAACAAGCTTCGGTACTCTAGCTATATTTTGATAGGTAGATTTCCAAATGAGATTATTCTTGATTTAAATTGAACTAAAGACATTTGGCTACAATTTTTAAGAAGAAATTCAAGTTGAATTCTATCCTTAAGGGTCATGAAATTTAGCTTGAAATTGAGTTTTGGCTTAGGATGTAGCCCTACCCGTGACAGAAATCATGTCCTGTTGTTATCAAATAAATTGTATTGATGTAGGCCAAATTAGACAAAGTTCTTCACAAAGTTTGTATCTTATTCTCTTAACTTTCAATTGGTATAAATTTTATAATTTTCAGATATTGGAATTAAGAGATATGAGTTGTACAACATTGAGTGCATGATCATGCCCTAGCCAAAATTTTAAATGTACTCAATCTATAGTATTTTGAGCATAACTCATAGAATAATGAACCAAATTATATGATCTTGGTGTCATTAGAAACTTACGAGAATGGGGAACATTTTTCTAGAAGGTAGTGTTGCCAAATTACTCCATTTACCTAGTTTGAATAATCATGAAAAGTTGACCCAAAAGTTTGTTTTCAAAAAAATCTAGAATGATCAATAGGGTTATGATATTAGATTCCAATTGTTTTATTGAGGTACAAACCCTAAGTATAGATTCATTTATGTGAGTTTTGAATATGAATGATCATATGATGTGAAAGCTGAAAAATACCCCGAACTATCATTGAAGATGCATTGTACATATTTCATATACATAAATGGGCATAAATGAATACTTATACAATTGTGCAAAATTGTGATATGTCTAAATGTCTTTTGCGTGATATAGAGGAGCATTTAGAGCATCACCATCCAGACATTGTAGGGATTTCAAAGCAATTACTTTCTGGAGCAATTTGTGAGTAAACTAGACAATCTCACTTAATTATTTAGTTGTCTAAATTATATTCTGAATTGTTTATGATTGTGAATTGGATTGTGTTGAGTCTGGACACTGAAGGTACGATGAAAAATGTGATTATGACTGTGATATTTGAAGTGCTCCTTGAAAGTGAATTGGACTGACTATATGTTTACTCAACATGTTTGTTGAATGTCGGACTAAGGTCAGATGATAATTGTGAATGATTGATTGAATATGAGTGATGCATTCCATTACATAAATGCATAATCAAATAATGAAAGTTGTGACATGAGTAGCCACCGAAAATGAACTTAAGCTCAGATTGTGATTAAGAGCCAAAAGCTCGCTCTGTTTAATGATCCATATATCCCCAGCGGATAAAGGATAGTCATAATGACCCCTATATCCATAATGGATACAGGACAGTTTAGGTACTCAATCACAACAACGTAATAATTGAAAAAAATCTCACAAGCATTTGCATATACACTTAATACATGTGGTTAACTGACTGAAATATATTGTGGTCATGTATTTGAATAAAAATGGGATATGTGATGTTATATCCTAAATGAAAAGATGTGAATTATATGTTTACATGTCTTGTTATGATATATGAAGTGAGTGAACCATTGAGGATAGTTACATCACTGAGTTTGCAAAACTTATCAAAATTATAATATTGATATTTCAGGATCGAGAGAGGACATTAGCGACAGATAGACTCTACAAGAAGCATAATTCTTGTACTTTTGTGAAGAAAAATGGCTCAAAGGTCAATCAATTGAGACTGAAGGATTTAGTTAGATTTTTTGATTAATTCCTCTTTCAAGTAGCATGTTTTGTATTAGGTTTAGATCATTGTACATATTTGGAAGTTACTGAATAGCTACAATGTATATATACAATTTTATGAAATGAAACGAGGATTCAGTTTTAAAATATTATGACATTTATGTATTTATGATGATGCCATGATTAAGAGATTGTAGTTACTACTCTAACATGCCATTATTATATGTTATGTACTGGAATATTTTCAAGGTGATCTAGTACGTACTCTATGGTAGTGGGGTATTAAATCGATCTGTATTCAAAATATCAGTCACGTATCGACTGATACTATAACTTTCAAAATGGGTAAGGACTATTTTGCAAATTTTTAAAATATTAACCTAAAAAACCCCTTGCGTACCTCACCCACCCATATGAAGAACTCTGCTTCTTTTATTTTTTCACTCTCTCTAACCAACTCTCACTTCACTCACCTCCGTTCTCTCTCTCTTGTTCTCCTCTCTATCTCTGACGGTGTTGCTCCCTCTCCAGTGGTGCTACTCATTCTCCAACTAGTCTTATCTTCCTCCCCGATCTATGCTAGCATCAGACCATTTTCCCTCATCGGCTCCTCCATGCGAAGTCCCGAACATGCCACCATCTTCAACCCCCCTCTATGAGGACCACCATGTCACGTCGTCACCACCACTGAATATTTGGAGGAGAACTTTGTTGCTCGCCCTAGATCTATACCCGACCCGTCACCTAACCTAAAAATCCAAAGTTTTGAATTGGTTTTTGGGTGTGGTTTTTGAGTTTTTGATTTTTTTCCTGCTTAATTGCATTTTTGATTGTGAATCGGTTAGAACTTAGATGTTAAAAGTTGGAATTAAATTCTATGATTTTGTTGGAACTTGGATTTGTGAATCGGTTGGAACTTGGATTTGTTATTTGCGTGGGTTGGATTGGATATTGAAGTTGAATGATTCACGGTTTGTTTGGATGATTTTTTGTTTGGTTTTGTACATTGGTTTAACTGAATAAGAGAAATTTATGTTAACCTTTTTTATGAATGAAATGCACAACCTAATATGAATATGTGATGATGTTGATGATATGAATTGATTCAATTGAAAGCTTGTAAGTTAAAACAAATTAAATTAAAATTTAAAACCGAGAATGTTAAAGTTGTAAACTTGCAAAGACTCAAATAATTAATTGACATTCTTAAAATTTATGAAATGGTATTTTATTTTAGTATTTGGGTATTGAATTTAGGTAAATAATTAATTGAGTATAAAATTATTCTATTGTAAATTAATAATAATTTGATTGTAATTAATGATAGTATTTGGGCATTGGCTTTGGGTAAATAATTAATTGAGTATAAAATATATTGAATTATTTGGTAATATATATGTGTGGGCTATCATAAATATTTATAATAGATGATGTGTGAAAGTAGTGATGTAAATATGTTCAAAAGGAACTTTTTTACAAATTGTGAACATGTTGTAGGCTCCAACTACTTAGACTTATTAATGTCAACTAAAAATCATAAAATCAACTTATATATTTAAGAACCAAATATAAAATAGTGTATATAATATTATGGTTTGTTAGAAATGAAAAGAAGATTCAAAGCTTTAAATAAGGAAAAAAAACTTTTCCAAAGAAGTTATATCCTTCAACTTGATCCTTATCTTATGAATATATCCTTCAAAATGATCATCATGTTATGAATAGATGTGTATAAACAATTGTATAAGATATGCCATTCATTATTTGGTGATTATGTAAATCATACCCTTAACTTGATCCCCATGTTTGAAACTTTCAATTGAAATTGTTCAAAATTGTTAGAAATGGAAATTGTTTATATATGTTTTGTGATTGTTGGAAATGAAAATTGTTTATATATGTTTTGTGACTGTTGGAAACGAAAATTGTTTAAGCATGTTTTGTGTAATTATATATGTTGAATAATTGAATTGTTAGCTTTTAACTTATAGTGAATTTTGTTCGATGAAACTGAATTGTGTATAATGTAATCAAACAAAATGAGTTATACTATATAAGATGGACATGCATATTGGGTAATGAAATTATGTATTATTTATTTTGATATATGCATTCATTTATTTTTATAGATAAGTGGAAGAAAGTTTAAGTACTTCTGATCAAACCACTTTAAGAAGAAACAATGATCTAACTTTGGCTCATGCTGTATTAGTTCCCGGTATGAGGAACCATATTATTTGCTTGTTTTGTAATAAGTATTTGAAAGGTGGAGGAATCACCCAATTAATGAAACATTTAGTTGGGGTTAAAAGAGATGTGAAACCCTATAAAAAAATTAAGTCATGATGTGAAATGGTAAATGAAAACATTGCTTGAAGAATATCAACATGAGAAACATAAAAGGAAAAGGTAGAATTTTAAAATTGGTAATGGAAGTTTGTTTTCTAGTTTTGCAGTAATTGTGGAAATGTTGAAGACGGTAGTGGTAGTGGTGATAGTAGTACTTGTAGTGTTCCATCCTAAGCCCAAGAAGAAGTACCTAAACCTAATGTGAGGAAGAGAAGAAGGCAGGTGACTATTTTTTTTACACCACTGACAACTCCTGAGGCCCAACCTTCAATTCGTAATGCAATGTAATCAAGAGATGCTAGTCACAATGTTGATATGACAATAACTAGATGGTGGTATGATATATGTTTATCATTCATTGCTTCTCAATCTTATTATTATCAACCTATGAAGGATGCAATAGCCTCTTATAGTCTGGGATACAAAGGTCCTTCGATTGATGACTTAAGAGGTAAACTTTTGAGTTGTTCTATTTCTAAAATTAGAAGTTATTTGGCAAAAAGAAAAGTGAATTGGGCTACCTATGGATGTTCAATCATGTGTGATGGTTGGACAAATGCCTATGTTTTTTTAAATCTATTGATGCATCTAGCCTTATTAGGAATATTAAGATTTTGAGATATTTGATGAAGTTGTGAATGAAGTAGGGTCAAAAAATATTTTTTAGTTTATTACTGACAATAATTCCACTTATAAAACGGCAAGAAAAAGGTTGCAAAATAAGTATAACTCTTTTTTTGACTCCTTGTGTTGTACATTACATTGACCTAATGTTGGAGAATATATAGGATCCTAGGTATTTTCCTATTATTGATGAGACTATGCAGAAAGCTAAAAAGGTGACCAAGTTCATCTATAATCATGCATGGGTATTGAATCTAATGAAAAAGGAATTTACTAATGGTAGGAATTTGTGTCACCCTACTGTGATAAGATTTGTAATTAATTTCTTATCACTTCAGTCTTTTGTTACGATGAAGAAATAGTTAAGACAAATGTTTACAAGTGATAAATGAATTGCATCTCAGTATGTTAGGTCTAATGCTGTAGTAGAGGTTTGTAAAATTATAATGAAAGATATAGAATTTTGGTCTCAATGGCAATTTGTTATTCGAGTTTGTGAGTCTTTGGTAAGGGTGCTTCACTTCGCTGATAGTGAAAAAAGCAAACAATAAGTCATTATTTTGATGCCATGGAGAGAGTGGCAGAAGCAGTCAAGGCTAATCTGAAACATGGGCCTTCTTTTTACACACTATATCTTTCATTCAATAATGAGAGAAGGGAAAGATAACTTTCTACTCCATTGTTTGTAGTTGGGGCGTTTTTAAATCCTAGTGTCTACTTTAAACTGGATCTTATTAAGTAAGCTGAAGTTAATAGAGAAATACTTTTAACTATTACAATAATTGTTAGCATTGACACAATGCAAGATCTCTTAAGCTCACAAATGGAGCTTTATAATTGTCTTACAGGGATTTTGGAATATCGATTGTTAATCGATAAACAAGAAAACTTTCTCCAAGTATTAGTTGTTTCCTTTTTCTTATTTGTTAAAAATTAATTATCACTTTATTTTGTTTATAACGCTACTTTTGTTATCTTATGACTTACAGTTTCTTGGTGGGATCAATTTTGGAATGGTGTTCTAAAATTAAAAAGGTTTGCAATTCGAACTTTAAGTCAATGTGTGAGTGCAACAGGCTATGAATGAAGTGAAGCACATTTGAATTTATCTACTCCAAGAAAAGGAATAGATTGGAGCATAAGAAGTTGAATGACTTGGTTTTTGTTTTTTACAATTTAAAGCTTCGGGAAAGATATGTTATTATCATTATTAATTTTGATATAATTTCTTATAATTTTTTAATAATTAAAATTTATTGTTTACTAGAAGTCTTAACAACATAAGTAGTTCAACTAATCTAATGTCCATTGATTAGATTAATCTTTTGGTGGATTGAGTTTCTGAAGAACCGAATATGGTAGATGTCAATGACTTGAAAAATAATCTTGGATGAGAAATCAATGACATGTCATTTGGTGCATTAAATTTGAATGATAATAATGATGAAGCTCCTATCAATGATGAGGATTTTGTACTAAATGATAACTGGGGTCAGTGCAGTTATGGCAGGTATCCTCCCGTAGACGATTGATTTTCGTTGCAGATTTTTGTTTTTCCTCTTCTTTTAATTTTACTTATATTTGATGTATATGTTAAATTCTATATATATAATGTAATTGTCAATATTTTTATTTTAGGTTTAACTTCTACTTGATTGTTTTCTCGTCAAGAACTCTTGTTGTAAATTGTAATAATTTGAGAGTTAAGGATATTTATAGTTCTTTTATTGGATATTTTGATGTAATTATTATTTATTATATAATGAAATTGTATTATTGTAATATTTTAATACTTTGTATTATTCTTAATTTTATATTTGTATGATAATGGTTGTCTTTTTTATATTAATTGTGGTTATTATTTATATGCGAAATATATGAAAACTATTGTTATTTCATATTAATGGTCATTATTATTTATTATTATGATTTTTGGATATAGGGTTGATGTAAACTTATAAAATATACAATACAACTATATAATATACCAATGGACTATTATGCAAATTTTAAAATAATTCAGGGACTTTCATAAATTTTAAAATAACCTAAAACAAGACCTGATATTGGTTAGTATCGATACAATACTGTACCAGAACCCAATCTGATACGATATTTGTAACTTTAACATTGACATTAGCAACCAAACATTTTTAATTTTTATTTGAAAAAACTAGAAACTGAAAATAGAAAATGAAAACTGAAAACTGAAAACCAAAAGTTGAAAGTTGAAAACCGTAATAAAAAACTAGAGTAGATTCAATCAACCCCTAAGCTTTTTGAATTCAAGAGAACAAAAGGATCTGTTGTGTCTTTGGCCACTTTAAAAACATGCAATTTTAATTATCTCTCTGGCTTATAATGGTATAATTAAGGACAATTTTAAGCTTTTGGTATAAATGATAAATACTAGTTGTCTTCTTTATGTTTTTATTTATAAAAAATTAATTGAAAGGATGTGTTCAAATGGGAAGATTGATGAAACTAACAAACTTTTGGAAGAGATGGAAAATAAACACTATCCTTGTAACATAGTTACTTATAACTATTTCTAAAGGTCCTTTGTAAGACTAGAAGAGTGATGAAGGCGTAAGACTTTATGAAAAATGATTGAGGAGGGTTGTTTTTCAAGTGTTTACACCTATAATATGTTGATTTTGATGTTTTTTAGAATGGATGATACTAATGATGTATTTGAGACTTAGTATGAGATAGAAAATAAAGATTGCATACTAGATGTTGATATTTATTCTGTAATGATTGATGAAATTTTTACTTGTAATCAACCAAAGAAAGCATGCTAGCTGATAGAAGATATTGTGAATATGAGAATCAAATTGCCATATCAAAAGTTTAACTTCTTTATAGTGTGGCTCTCATTTATAGGAGATCTTCAAATCATCAACAATCTTTTAAAACACACAAGAAAGCTTTACATAATATTGCTATGGGAAGACATTTAATATTAAATCAAAAGCGTAAAAGGATAAGCCTTATGGGGAAATGAGAAGATATTAATGGGATTGTCTACATAACAATAACAACAACTCAACAAGAGTCTCGCTGAAATGTAGGATCTGAGAAGGTCCAAAAGTATACAGCCTTATCCTTACTTGGTAGAGAGGTTGTTTCCGACATACCCCTATATAATGCAAGATAAAGATACTACAAAAATAAAAATAGGTAATGCAATACAAAATAACGTACATATAGAACATGGTAAATATTAATAATAAAAGATTAAATAATTAAACAAATACACAAACTAGAAAAAGACAAGTGTAAGAGTAACTCAAACCAACCATGTCAAGTGATATGTGCTTAATTGATTATGAATTTATTCCATAAAACTTAGTGATTATTGTTATGAAAATGCATAAGACACTCATTTTGACTTATATGTGATTTTAGGCATAATTCAAAAGTAAGGAATTTAAAGTAAGTCAAAAGCACTGTAGTTGGGTCATCTTCTGAAGACTAGTATTCACTTGTATTCATGGAGTAAGAAGAAGATAATTAGAGTAAGAAGAAAACAAATTTAGTCCAAAAGAAGACAACAAAGCTCCTGCCAAATAAAACGACATAAGAGGATCAAAACAACAATGCATAAGGCAGCTGGAAGAGACATAAAAACGACAACATTCCATGAACAAAACATTGCGGTAGGTGGATAACCAAGGGAGAAAAAATGACAACAAGTTGGAAAGAAAACGCTGCAGTAGGTGGACAGCCAAGAGATAAAACAATGCATCAGCGTTGGGAGCAAAAAGCAAGCAAAATGCAGCGCACACTAGGGACGTCAAGACAAAATAGAGTACATAGACGCTAGAAAGCAAGGAGCAAGATGCTATCGATGGGCAGGAGCTAAACACACACATTGGAAAAAGAATAAAAATGCATACAACATCGAGGGTTTGATGTTTTGGAGGTGTGGATTTTCCAAGAAAATAGAAAAAATAAGAATAGTGATTTTAGCTGGGACATATTTTTGGGGCTAAAACATTATTTTTGGGAGCAAGCTCTCAACCTTAAGAGACCCATAGAGGGGTAGCTTTCTCGACACCGGTTCAGAGGTGACATTGATGCCGATGACCTAGGTTAAGTGTATTTGTCTTTGTATTTGTTATTTTCTTTATATCTTTAGAAATTGATTATGTTATCTAATGCATATGGATTTGAGTTTTGTGTATAGATAACCGTATTCTCATTATCGTTCGATTATTTGTGTATGAACCCAGTAGGTATTATAAAAAGATGATTTTAATGCGTTCATTAGATTGTTTTATTATAAAATCATTGGTAGAATATTCAATGTAATCCATAATTGTTATGATGAAATTCAATTATAGTGACTAATTTGACAACGAATCGTAACGCTAGTCAAAATAAACTAGATCGACTACTATAACAGAGGTGAGATTAGGTCAATCCCATAGACTGTGTGTGTAAAGTTGGTGAAATGAAATTAATTAGTGTTTAGGTTTAGACGATTTTGGATTTAAAAAAAGAAAATAAAATAAAGCTAAACTAATTAACAAAAGCAATTTAAAGAAAACATATAAAAATGATAAAAGTGGAGAATTTAGTAGGGACCTAGTTCTTCAGTTCAATCTTGTTAAGTAAAAAATAAATTCACGTCTAAATAATTTTGATGAAAATCAAATAATAATAATATTAGAAAGTGATGAAGCTGAAGCAGAAGTACGGAAACTGAAGCGGAAGAAACTAAGATGAAAGCTGAAGCAAACTAAGACAGAAGCTGAAGCGGAAGAAACTAAGACAATAGAAAGTAAGATGGAAGCTGAAGCAAACTAAGACAGAAGTTGAAGCGAAAGAAACTAAGATGAAAGCGGAAGAAACTAAGACGATAAAAAGTAAGACGAAAGCTGAAGCAAACTAAGATAGAAGTAAAACTAAGACGGAAGTTGAAGCAGAAGAAATGAAGACGATAGAAAGTAAGACGGAAGCTGAAGCAAACTAAGATGGAAGCTGAAGCGGAAGAAACTAAGATGATAGAAAGTAAGACGGAAGCAATATAAGAAGAAGACCCGATACTATGTCAGATAGTTAATCAGTTTGAGTTAGTTACAGAACTCAACTGAATAACCGTTTCTTCAAAGATCAAGAAACAAAAGAAAGAAGCAGTTATCAAGAAGTAGTTGAAGACGAAGGCTATAAATACGAGTCGGAGTCGAAGACAAAAAGTTTAGTTTTTTAGAAGAAGCGAAAAAGCTAGTGAATTCAATTAGTGCTTTGAGATACTGATCTTAAGTTTTTTAAACACTATATTTGTGCGAAACACGAGAGCTATCATTTTTCTGTAACAAAGCTCGCAATATCTTTCTGTAAGAAAGAAGAAAAGCTGAGAGCCTGAAGAGGCTAAGTGAGAAA
>JAOSBK010000005.1:14106933-14124103 GCA_027568895.1 Erythroxylum shatona | reverse complement strand
TCTTCATTACTTACCCAAATTGAGCGATTTCAGTGGCATTGGAACCGTGAGAGCGTAAGGAACACTTTTATTAAAAAGCCAATCCAAAATTTTCTAATGTAAGTTTCCCCAATTGTTGTAAGATATAGGTCCTCTAGGCTTATCCGTGCTTGTGTGGTCCGAATGTTGGGCCTCAGAGACGGGGTCCAACAAAAACAACAATGTTTCTTGCAAAGTTTTGCAAACACCAAGAATAGAGACTTTTGTAATTAAGTTAGTTCAAAAATTTTTGGTATTTAGAATCATATTAAGCATAAGCATTCAATTGTATCATGTGTGTTTTGTATTTTGTATAAGCAAAAGGGTCGTTTTTTAAATGTAAAGATATCATAAAAACAAGCATTGTGTTCTGTGATGGGCCCAAGTGATAACTGAAACTCTGATGTGTTCAATATTTTTTTTGCATCTTTGTGACTAAAATTGTTTTAAATAAATCGGGCCGATTTGATTATCAATTTTTCGCATATGCGTAAATTGTTTAAGAAAATTTGAGATGAGATTCGAGCATTTACTAACTCCAACATATTCATAGAAATAGCCCTGTAGGATAAGGTGTTAGCTCATGTTAAATGTCTACGAATGTTGGGCTTCAAAAGCGAGGTCCAGCATTATTTGGTATTAGAGCAAGAAGAGAAATCGAAGATGGTTAAGGAGACTTCATTGTATTAAGCTCAGTGGTTATGGTTCCGAATGTCGGGCTCCGAAATCACGTTTGGGGCTCCCAACAATTATAGTACTCTAATTATGATTAATAATGATGTTGAATAAATTTTCTTTTTTTACAATTATTATGATGGAAAAACCATAATAGAGTAAACAATGATAATTATATGAAAAGATATTTATATATTCAAATTGTAGATTTAAATAATACTATACAAATTAATTGATAAGATATTTTATTTAAAAATTGGATAATTGTAAAACATGTTATTTGACTTAATTTTCCTTAATCCTCCTTAATACCACTAATGATGTAATGCACAAGCCCTCCACACGTTAATAATTAACTTCTAATATGTTTAAATTTAAACAATTCAATGTTTTTATTTGAAACCCAAATTTATGTTTACTAAAGATATTTTGACTTTTTAACATAAATGAGTAAATATTTTTAATACAATTATTTTAATGGTCGAGTGGAAGTATTAAATTCTATTTTTATATTCCTAAAGGGTTTGAAAAGAATCTTACAAATACAACTTACATATATATAATGAATGAATATAGTGACAAAATTAATAAGATGAAATCAAATTCATTAATTTTGAAATTTTATAATGAATGAATACATAATAACGTGCATATAGTGATAAAATTAATAAGATGAAATTAAATTCATTAATGATTGAGGATATGATTATAGGTAATGAAAAAAATATAATTGAAGTGATCAATTCAATTAATTATAGTTACAATTTTCAATTGAATAAGAAAATTTGAGATTTTATAATGGATGAATATATAATAACTTACATTATCATCACTCCTAGTCCGATTCCCGCACCAATAGGAGATTTGGAGAGGTCTGATAGTATGCAGTTTTACCCTTACAAAGTAGAGAGGTTGTTTTCGATAGACCTACATGTAAATGTGACAATGAAAAAATTGATGCAGGCTAAAAGAGTAGATATGTTAAAAAAACTGATATGTTAAAAGAGTAGATAAATAAAACAAAAATAAATAAAATAAAATAAAATAAAATACCTTATATTGTGCTCAGATATGCTAATGCTTGATAAGCTGCAAAGTACGACTCTTCATGTCTCGACTTGTGCTATGGATCCTTGCTCAGTAGCCATGTGAGTATGAACAATCCATCGTTATCAGATAGCCTCGAGGCACCTTTTCCCATACACCAGAGCTGAAAAGCCAAGTAGTAGGATAGAAAGACTTATCCACGACTTACAACTAGAAAAGATAGATTAGACCTAAGCAGTAAATATGTCGTCAGAGCTTTATAGTAAACGACTCCCAATAACTTTCACGACTATTTTGGCGCACTTTAAAGGATATCTTTTACCCATATCCTAACATGCTAGAATTTTCTATTTCTGGTCAATTCCTCAGTAAGGGCCAACTCTATCATATCCTTCTTGATCACTTCCCTCAAATTCTTGTTTGGCCTTCCTTTTCTCCTCTTATAGTCATGAAAAGTTATTTTCTCACAGCGTCACACATGAGCATCAAGGTGCCTCCCGCTCACAATGCCCAAATCACCTAAGCCTGGTCTCTCTCAACTTATCAGCAATACTAGCCACCTGTAGTTTGTCTCTCACCACACATTTCCAAACCTTATCTTTTCTAGTAATGTCACACATACACTAGAACATACACATCTCAGCTACCAATAACTTTCTTATATGTCTACATTTGGTGGGTCAACAATCTGCCCTATATAACATGGTTGGCCGAATTACCATTCTGTAAAATTTCCCTTTAAGCTTTAATGAAATCTTTTTATTACATAAGACCCTTGATGCGCTTTGCATTTTAACCCACTCGAATATGATACTATGGATGATATTGACATCGATATTACCATCACTTTGAATGATAGACCTGAGGTATTTAAAACTCAATTTTTGTGGTATGATGTTAGTTTTAATTGCTACCGCTGCCTCATGAACCATATGGCTTCATGAAAAGTTGTATTCTAAGTACTCCGCCTTAATCCTGCTCATTTTAAAACCTTTCGACTCTAACGTTCCTCTCCAATATTCTAACTTGAAATTAACCCCCTCCCTAGTCTTATCCACGAGGACAATATCGTCAGCAAATAACATACACCAAGTTACCTCTCCTTGAATATGTTTGGTAAGCTCATATATCACTAATGCAAACAAAAAAGGGCTTAAGGCGGAGCCTTAGTGTAGCCCAATATTAGTAGAAAAAGTTTCTGTGTCGCCTCCTATCATCTATACGCTAGTCATTGCTCCCTCATACATATAATAACTTACATATAGTGATAAAATTGATTAGGAATTTCAATTCAATCCATTAGGAATTTTGGGAAATTTCATTAGGAATTTCAATTCAATTAATTAAGAATTTCAATTTTACTTAAATAAATAATTATCTAAAAAAGAGAAACGATAAAATCAAATTCATTAACTATAGTAATCTTTACTGTACATGAATGATTATCCAAACCATTTTACAAAAAATGATACAATTTACAAAAATTAAGATAATTTCATGATAGACATATGGAGATTGGAGACTGAATACTATATACTGGATATTAGAGATAGTGAGGGTAGATTGAGAGAGCAACTAACTGTTATTGCTAGGATCTTCAGTAGTTTGGATCACTTCATCTGCCTATACAAACATTATATTTAGTAATGTAATATTAAAATTAAAGGAATATATAGAACATGGTAATAATAAATAATTAATTAAATATACCTTCATCTTCATAAATTTGACCAAAATAATGTGCATTTGGTCAATTAGTATGATTAGTCATTTCCGCATTATGACTGTATTAACAGAAAAATAAAAACACAATATTAGGTAAGATAATATCAAAAATAGATGAAATCGTTTTATCAAAAAGAAAAAAAATCTACCATTAATATTTTCGTCATCTAACCAACTTTGGGCAGACATAAAGACTTCCACAATACGAGGATGAAGTCAATGAGGAGTAATAACCTGACCATTAGTTCTAAAAACAAACTCCAAAGCAATGGTGGATGATGGAATTGCTAATAAGCCTCGTGCAACTATTTACATGATTGGAAAAGTTTTTTCCACTATTTTTCACCACAATAATATATCTAATTGCTCACCTTCAACTTCAGGCACATAATCTTTGGTCAATTATTTATCGAACTCCATCATATTATACGAAGTCCGAGCCCTTTTCTCTTTAGTAAATTTTGAAAGAGAAAGTGACAAACTTCGTTTAAAAGATGAGGTTGAACCTGACACTAAACCCGGAGTTGAGCAACCTAAACAACTACGATATCGATCCTAAATTTTTCCCATTCTGAGTTGATAATCATTAAACAATTCATACCATAATTGTTTAATGATATCTACATGCTCTTGAGCTCAATCACCATACAATGCATCATAAGTAAAAGTAACTCCTCCATCTTGTATCTTAGGTCCAGCATATATAACATTACAATAATATGTCGAACCATAGACCAATAAGAATACATCTTCTCCATCATCTACTCCGCCATAATCTAAATAAACTCATTGGAGTTGAACATCCAATAAAATAAAGCATTCTTTATCTTACACATAATGCTAAAGCAATAATGCGAAGTTGGGATATTTTGTTCATGAGAACAATTTAGTCGCATTATAAAATAATTCCAACTTCGCACAAAGTTCTTTAGCCAACTCCCATTGATCTTTTATAAGCACATAGTTGTACTGAGAATCTCTTTCCTGTAGTACAGTAAACACCTTAGCATATTGGATTGTAGACTCTTAAAATTTTGAAAGTTGAGTTCCATCTAGTTAGATAATCTAAAACTAATTTCTTTGTACTTGAAATGTATACAATTTGTGCAGCATCTTCAAATTTTTCAACTCTTTTAGGAGTTGCACTCCATTATGTAGCACTATTCCAAATACAATCTATTGATTCCTTTATCATCTACAACCTATCCTTCACAATCAAGTTCAAAATATATGCAAAATAACGCATATGAAATAACCTACCACCAACCAACAAGCTCCCAATACTCCTCAACTTCTCAATCATAGCATCATTGTGATGGCGGATAATTTGCTGTTGATTTTAAATTCCATCAGATAGTCTCTCAACATGGTTGTCAACCTTTCACTTATATGTGATGTCGACACATCAATGAACCTATTATGTACAAATATTACCAACATTAATCATAATTTCATAACATAATGAAAAAGTAAATGATAAAAATATTAAAGAATATAAATTATCTTAACGTGCAATAATTATCAATATAGAAGCCATCACTATATGGTAGTGATGACTTTCAAGGTTCCAAGTCGGTTGTAGTGATAATGGTAGCAAGAGATAATGGATGTTCATCTCCAATAACCATAAAGGCCATCAAATACCTTGATCTATTGGCATCTTAAGTTGTTGAGGTCAATTCATTCTTCCTTTTCATAGGGTTTAGGTCAAAAATATTTAACCTCTTAATATCATCTGCCTTCTACTACCTGAATCAACATGTCTGAGAATTTCCATCTTTTGAACTACAAGCCAACAACTTCTGACAATATTTACATTTTGCTTTTTCTATCCTGTCTGTCGATCTAGTTTAATTAAAGTGATTCCAAACTTCACTTTTTAATTCAGTTCGAGATGAACTTCTATTTTAACATGGTACGGGAATAAAAGTTTTCACCTCTATCTCTGGTACTGGATTACAACTTTCTACTGAAGGAATATGCCTATCCAGTTGAAACAATCAACATATAAATGCTTAAGGTTAGAAATAATCCAAATGAGCAATTGAGCATACCATTATTGAATAATGAAGGTGTTGATGTAGAAAAGTTTACTGAAGCCATTTCAACAACAAAAGTTTGGAAGTATTAAGGTTTTTTAGAAAGTAAAGGTTTTGTCACTTATTTTCTCTTATACGGCCCTTTAAAATCCTTAGTACTTTGATACCAACATCCTATGTCAAAATTTCACAAGCTTTATGCTCTCAAACATTTATTGTAATCTCAAAAACAAAGATGAATAACAAAAAGCATAAATTAATTTTTACTTTTCATTACATATATATATATATATATATAAAAGTTTAATACAAGTTAATGACATGTCATGATCTGAAAACATCTTTAACATTATGGATAAAAAGGTTAGAAACAATCAAAATGAGCATACCATTACTAAATAATGAGCATACCACTAAAGTGACATATATATGAATATGATTAATTACAATTTTGCTTTACAATGTTATTCCCTCAAACACTTATATAATCTCAAAAACAAAGAAGAAAAACATTAATTTCCAAAAATTGGCACTTAAATCTCAAGTTACAAGATATAAAATATTGGTGGAGTAGAAAACAAGTAAATGATGCTAAGTGTAGGAAACTGAGCATATTTTACACTGGATTTTGGAAATTCAGTTATTAAGTTAGGATCTAATATTTCATTATTTAACCAGCCTTCTAATGGATATTATTCAATTTTTCTTGGTACTTTCCATATGCAGTTCCAAACAGAAAATGTCAATTAACTAATTAAAATGAAGTAGAAATAAGAAATTACAAGTATCAATGTGGAGAGTTAGTTGATCATTAATCATTATCTCTTGCAAGGATGTTCGTCTCTCATGAGCATACTTAGTGATCCAAAGGTCACCTTGGGACTCGAACTTTCACTGAAATTGATCACCAGTACTCTTTGCACGGTAGTCTCACTTAGGTCCGCTTAAGCAAGACTTCAACCTTCAACAACCCTTAAAGTGTTTACCTCACACACTCGAAGAAACAATGATATAAAAGCAATAAGAAAATAAAAGCAATAAGGAAACAAGAGAAATACAGTAAAACCAACCTTTATGTTACTTTCCCTCAAAAGAAGACAATGAATGCTCTCTCTGACTGAATGAGGAGAGCAAAACTTGAATGAGTTATATATATACACTCTAACTTGGAAGTCAAGCTACATTCAGAATCCCGCTTAACTACCTAAGATCATGCTGAGATCATGTCTATCTCTATCAGATTACGTCACGTAGACCAATTAGATGACACTCTCCATCCAAATAGGACTTTAACTAATAAGATAGAATCTACAAGATAACAGAAAGATAGAGTTTACATTCAAATAGGAAATTAGCACCCTTATCATCAAAGATCTCCACTATCATCAGATGTTGAGTCCCATTGCAACTCTAACTCCTATTTGTTGCAACATCATTTAAGATCTCCCCACGATCTTTATCTGCTGATGATGCAGTGTGATCTTGCCAAAGCCTACATAGTATACTGGCCTAATCTAATGCTTCCTACAACAAGTTTGCTAGTCGTAGTCCATTCATTCAGGCATGGGCCAAGTCCTTAGTCCATCAAGTCCTTAGCTTGAGTCGAGTCAATCTCCACAAGGTCTAAGACTCCACCAAAATTCATACTAAGTCTGATCCCACTCATCCGTATTTGCCTTAGTGTTTTCACATGCCTCCCTTATATGTGTAATCCAGCTAACCTTCCTCCTATAGTATATCGTGAAGGTCGCGAAGAAGTGCTCTGAAGTTTAAGGGTCTAACAAACCACCCCCATTAGATGAATTCGACACCCTCATCGAATTATTCTGAAGGTAGGCATTCACCTAGTCCTCAAATTTCCATAAAGTTGTATCTTTTTCCCACATAGCTTCCATGACAAGTTTACCTTTCTACTAAATTAAGCACTCGATCCGTCGGTTCTTCTTATGTTGACCTATTGTTCGATGATCTAGGATCTTCTTCATTTGATCCTCGAGTTGTTTCCTCACAATTGGTGGAGCTTGCTTCACCTGACTCCTATTTGGATCTGATGCATCCTCATAGTAAGCTTGATAAAAATAATATAAAAAGTAGGGTATACCTTTAACCACTCGGGCAATTTCAATCTCCATGCCACATTCTGCACTTTGTGTAGCACTTCAAACGGTCCATCATACTTTGTCACCAAACCCCTATAAACTTGCTTACTGAAGATCTTCTTCTAAATATGTGGGGTTAGTTTCATGAAACCTTTGTCTCCTACGTCAAATTTTAAGGTCTCCTTTGAAGATCTGCTTGCTTCTTCATCTGTCAAGAAGCTTTTCGAAGACTGTCCCTCGCCTCATCCAACAATTCTTGCTTCTCCATCACAAACTTATACACTGCAGGACATTTTCCACCTGTCCTTTATTGAGAGGTTATTGTCCCAACATAATCTCAAAGGGACTTTTCTTCGTAGCTGAAGATCTATGCAAGTTATAGCAAAATTGTGCGGTATTAAGTAAACTCAACTAGTTATGTTGACTTGTACTTATATAATGATATAGGTACTCCTTTAACAAACCATTGATTCTTTCTATTTGGCCATCTATTTGTGGGTGATTTGCTGTTGAAAACTTCAAATTGCAACCCATCATATTAAAAAGGGACGTCTAGAATCGTCTTGTAAATCTGGCGTCTCGGTCGCTTATAATATCCATTGGAACTCCAAAATACTTAACCACGTTCTTATAGAACAATTCAACCACAATACTGAGGGACAAGTCATAGGAGTCGGCATGAAAATCGCATACTTGAAGAATCTGTCAACCACTACCATAATTGATGCCATATTGTCAACCTTTAGAAACTCACTAATGAAATTTATTGAAACTGACATCCATAGTCTCTCAGGGATAGATAAGTACTGTAGCAAATCAGCTTCCTTCTTTTTCTCCAACTTATCCAACTAACAAATGGGGCACGTCTTGACATAACATTCCATATAATTCTCCATCTTCTTTTAAAAATAGGAACAAGATAGGAGTGCTAGCATTCATTGAACTCCTAGGTGATCAATCCACTCCGAGTCATGAGTCTCCTTTAACAACTATTTCCATAATCCACCAAATCTCAGCACTTATACTTGACTACTTTTAGTTATCAAAAGCCCATCATCGTCGCGCTAAAACCTGTGTATAACACCTTCTTTAACTTGGGAAATCAACTTACAGTAAATAGTGTCCAATGGAGCTGCTGCTTTAATTTGCTCCAACAAGTTAGACTCCACTCTTGTGACCAAATAAAGGGAGGAAATACCTCTTTCCTATTGAAGGCATCTACCATGTTGTTGTGCCTCCTCAGTTTATGCTCCCATACAAAGTCATCTTAGTAAGAAACTCCTGCCACTAGGTTTGTTTTGCATACAACTTCTTTTAGGTCCTGAAAAATGTGTTAGCAACATTATCCGTTCAAACAACAAATCTGGTTCCCAGCAAATATACTTACCATGTCTCAAGACAATGCACCACCGCAAGCATCTCTTTCTCATGCGTCGGGTAACGTTGCTCTACACCATTGAGCTTTTGGCTCTCAAATGCTACCAGATGACCCTTCCATACAAGGACTCTACCAATGGTCTTGTCCGAAGCATTAGTATGTACCTCAAATGGAAGATCGAACACGGGCAACTTCAATATAGGTTTAATTGAGATAGTGGCTTTAAGTTTCTCGAATGCTTCCTCGCATGCACTCGACTAACACCACTCTTGCTTTTTTTTTCAGCAAGTCCATCAATGACGCCGCTTTCTTAAAGTATCCCACAATTAACTCCCTATAGTAGCTCACCAGGCTGAGAAAACTCCGTAATTCTCATATTGTCGTGGGATCCTGTCACTCAACTATCGCTTTCACCTTTCTCAGATCCATCCTAACTTGACCCTTGCTCACCACGTGCCTCAATAATCTGATCTCTAACTGGGCAAACTCGCACTTCTCTATCTTCATGTAGAGCTTGTGTTGCTTTAGTCTTTCGAACACCTGCCTTAAGTGTTCCACATGTTCTACTATATTAGTGCTATACACCACGATATCATCTAAGTAGACCATAATAAACTCACCCAAGAAGTCGTACAACTCATCATTCATAAGGTTGCAAAATGTAGCAGAGGCATTAGTTAATCCAAATGACATAACTAAAAATTCGTAAGATCCATACCAAGTTATGCACATTGTCTTTTGCTCATCACCCTCTGCTATCCACACTTGTCAATACTCACTCCAAAGATCCAACTTAGTGAACACCTTATCCCTTGATAACTTGTCCATCAAATCCTGAATCAAAGGTACCAGATACTTGTTTTTGATCATTACCTTGTTCAACGCTCGATATTCCACACACATCTGATGTGTACCGTCTTGCTTCTTCTGAAATAATATAGGGGCGCTGTATAGGGCTTTGGATGTTTGGATGAACCCTGTTTCCAACAGCTCACCAAGTTGTTTCCGAAGTTTTTCCAATTCCATCGGGGACATCCTATATAGGGCACGTGCAGGTGGGATTGCTCCAGGAACCAACTCGATCCTATGATCTACCTCACGACGAAATTTGCTATTTGAAGATGAAAAATTTTCATACATTTTTATTCTACCATACTTCTAAAAATTTAAAGTCAAGAGCAATTAAAGAAGACAGACAATATTCAAACCATTGTTATTAACAATCTTTGATTTTTCCTAATTTAAATCAAGGGAAAAAAAAGAATAGGAACGCAAGGGGTACTTCATCAAATATTTAACAAGCATTATACCATATTGCCATTGGTACAAATCATAATCGCAAATTAGCTAAATCATCAAACCACAAATCACAACCAGTCATTACAATACTCTTCGAATAATCAAGTATGAATAATAAACCAAATTTGGGCAAAAAGGGATTACCTTATTAATATGCTTGTTAGTTAGTGGCACTGGTGACTAGTGGCATGATAACACAATGGACATGTGACAGTAAGAGACGAGGAGACATGCAACGAAGGAGTTAGGGGAGTGTAAACTGACTAGGACTCTGGGAGAGACAGAGAAGATGCGGCGACGGTGAGCAAATATTAAAGAATAGAAGAAGTGACGAATTCAATATCTGGAAGTTAAATAAAAGCACAATGACCTTACTTTGTAACTTTGTTTTCATTAAGCAAAACTATGTAGTTTTACTTATCTATAACTCTATTTTGATTAAAGCAAAGCGACATCATTTTGCTTACTCTGTAACTCTATTTTGATTAAAGCAAATTGACACCATTCTGCTTAAAAACAAAATGACGTCTAGCCCAAGCTCGAGCTCGTTGGCTCAAACGTGAGGCCACTTAGGCCTTGATAACCCTACTTGAGGCTCAGTCAACCTAGGCCTGACTAGTTGATCATAGATTGGGTCGGGAAGATTTTGCCACCCTTATCAGCAACTTTAAGATTATATAAAAGATATTTAATAAATAAAAATCAATATGAGATATTGGTTCTTGTTTAAGCCTAATTGGTATTTAATTAACATTAATTATAATTCTAAATAAAGTTTAGATTAAATTAAAATTTTATTTAAATTGACTTATTAAAAAGTCAAAGACTTGTTATAAACAGGTTTATACTCAAGAGGGGCTAATACTTCTTACTTAACTCTCTATACAATTCTCTCAACATGTTTTGTGAATATTGTTAGAGGATGAGCACTTGTAGACTACAATGGTTGAAATAAATCAATTTTATAAACGATTCGAGAGAAATGATAAAGAAAAGATTAAGTTTCAAAATAAAGTATGAATTAAAATTTATGCTTTAGTAAATTTTATATGTTAATTATGTTATAGAATTTAACTGATTTTAACTTTTGAAAAATTACAAAAAAGTCAATTTCCCAAGAAAGTTATCCATCTCCACAAGTTTGATCCAAATTTGATCCAAATTAACATGTCGATTTTTAACTTTTTGGCTTACAAATCGGATTGCACTAATACCCTTATCAATGCCCAGTGGTTATACTTAGAACCTTATCTTGCCGATCAAGCTGCACGTTGCAAATTTTGCGTTTATCTCAGAATTTTGTTTTACATGTTTTAGGGACTGCACCCGCGGATTGTGCAATCTACTGTTGTCAAAGCCATGCTTATGTACTGTTGCTATTGATCGTACCCGAAATTTACACATCACACACAGCTTTTTAGATAGAGAATAATTAGGTAACTTTCACTAAAAATTCGAGAAAATACAATTTTAATATATAAATATCAAATATCTCAAGTAAATTACTCCCACTTAAAATATTAAATACAACGGTTATAGATTATTTTAACTTAAAACGTTAAATACAGCGGTGATAGATGCTTTGAGCCTCCATTAATGTTTGGACCTTGTCTTACTATAATTAAGAAATTGATTTAGACAGAAAAGACAAAAGTATTTGTAGAGAGGTAACCGATATCTGCAACATCATTTTGGATTGGCGTTTCTGGGAATTAATCCGGAATTGACATCAATGCTGCAAGAAACTGACGGTATCCTTGTGTTTTTTTGTTTTTGTTTTTGAAGTTGTATCCTTGTGTTTTACTTGTGATAAATTTTGTAGCTAATTATCTTTTTCAAGTTGCTTTAACTGGAAAATTAGTATTCAATCCAAATTCCAATAAAGCATCAATCAATATTTCTCAGGGAACTTACTCTTGTTATCTTCAGGATTGCAGTGAAGTAAACCCAATCTCTATTTCCATTCAACTTCTACGTACATATTCTCTGCGTTCGCTATATATTGTATTGGGCTAATGGCGCATTGAGATTTGGAAGAAAATTAAGATTCTGCATGCACTTCTAATGACATGGCAAGTTCTATTGTCAGAACAACAAAGCTGTGCATGCATGATAGAATCTGGTACATCAGACTCACAATACTGGTTGTTGGGTTTGTAATAGCATTGATTCTTTCACATTTGGTCTCCATCACTTTCCCAACCATGAAGTCTAATCCAATTCAAGGATGTGCCAAAGACATGTCAATGGGACTGAAAGTTGCCTCTCTAGCTGGTGGTACGTAACATCAATATATAAGACGCAACTATAATTTCATAACATGATATTTGGCCAAGTATAATTGTCTAATTCATTTTTTATCGTAATGCTTTCACCATAAACTTGGATAGATACTCCGCTAATGAAAGCATAATAACTCCAGCCCAATATAATTAGACATTTTGGAATTTCTGAGATTCAGGAGAAGAACTGGAAGTAAGGAAACGGCTTGGTGGTTTACTTGCTCCTGGAAACGATGACGGATCATGCATAAGCAGGCATCAAGCATACATGTATCGCAAATCTTCACCACATTTACCTTCTAAATACCTTATTTCTAAGCTACGTCAGTACGAAGATCGTCACAGACGATGCGGACCTTTTACCGAAGCCTACAACAGAAGCATACGAGAACTAAATTCAAGCCCACTTGACACTATTAGTAACACAGACTGTAAATACGTTGTCTGGGTAGGCTCCGGTGGCTTGGGGAACATGATAATAAGCATGGCTTCGTTGTTCAATTATGCTCTCCTCACAAACCGGGTTCTACTAGTTAAACATGGAGATGACGTAGCCAATCTGTTTTGTGAGCCATTTCCTAACACATCTTGGTTGTTACCAGAAGACTTTCCTCTGAACAAGCAATTTGACATGTTTGATATAAAGAAGTTTGATGGGAACAGCAGCGTTTCAGCGAAGGACCTACCTTCATTTCTATACATCAACCTAGTTCATGAAGATGGTGTTGAACCTTATTACTTGTTTTTCCGGGATGAAACTCAAACTTATCTCCAAGGATCCCCTTGGCTTGCTCTCAAATCAGACCAGTACCATATCCCTGCTCAGTTCATGATGAAATCTTTGGAGCCAGAACTCAACAGATTCTTCCCAGACAAGGCTTCTCTTTTCCATCACTTGTCTCGTTATCTTTTCCACCCGTCAAATCGAGCATGGGGTTTGATTAGCAGATTCTATCAAGCTTACATGGAAAGAGCAGATCAGAGAATTGGCATACAGGTTAGAATTTTTGGTACAAAACAAAGTCCCTTTCACCTTGTCCTGAAGCAGATATTGTCCTGCACTCAAGGAGCAAATCTGCTGCCTAAAGCAGAATACAACAGGTGCATAGCTTCACCACCCAAAAATCAGACATCAAAGGCCATCACTATCGCATCTCTGTACCCGGTTTTCTACCAAGAGATAAAGAACATGTACCTGATGAACCCAACAGTGACCGGAGAGGTGATTGCGGTTCACCAACCAAGCCACGAGGAGAAGCAAAAATTGGGTGACAATGTACACAATCTCAAGGCATGGGCTGATATTTATATACTGAGTTTAAATGATGTGCTGGTGACCAGCGCTTGGTCAACATTTGGTTATGTGGCTCAAGGTCTAGCAGGTGTAAAGTCATGGATCCTAGAACTGCCTGGTAGACACAGTGTCCCTAATCCACCTTGTCGACCCTCCACATCTTCGGAGCCTTGCTTGTTATTGTTTCCAAATTATAATCCAGGTAACCTTCCTCCTTACATCAAGAATTGTGAGGATGCAAAGTTGGGACTAAAGCTGGTTAATTAGTAATATGTATAGGTAGGCATGTTTCTAATATCAGGCATTGCATTGCACTTGCAGGCAGGCAGGCAGGCAAATGTGAGCAATTAGTTTTTAAAAGAATAAAGGGTAGGCTTATAATTTGGATTTTCTTTAATCCTATGTGTGTGTAAATGCCTGTGCATGTGCAATTTCAGCCAACATTAAGTTAAGCATGTAAACCTTCTTGATTCCTTACTTTAAGAAGAAATTCTTCTAGTCCTTAGCTTCAGACCACATCAATTGTTTAAAGCTGGCCTAATAAAATGATCAAAAGCAAAGCATAATCCAAAAACCAAATGGTAACGTAGAAAGAAAACATAAAAAGTGTGTTGGAATATGCATAGGCAACACCCCTCATACCGCGGCTATTAAGCCACTACTTTTGGGGCTTGAGAACTCTCCAAACGCAGTACAACTTCTCACAGCACCATGTCTGCTTGCGATCTTTACCCTCACGTGTTCTTGTAACCTCAAAGTGTGCCTATCCTCCTCTCCTCTTCCTTCAACTATTGAGTGTCCTGTCGAGTGTGACCTTCCAAACACTCCATTTGGATCATTCTCCTCCACATTACCCGGAGGTAATCCTTCCCCGTTACTGCCTCTTTCTTCTTGAATGGCAATGCAAACAGAATTCCCTATTGCTCCATCATTGCTCTCATCACCATCATGGATGTCACTGTTCTGGTCCGCTGTTAGAGTCTTTTCCAGTGTCCCTTTTGGCAAGTCAAGATCTCCTCTACAAACCGGACAAGTTTTGTGGGATCCAAGCCAAAGATCAATGCATTCTTGGTGAAAAACATGGTAGCAAACAGTTATCAGACGTAGTAAATCATCGTCCGTAAACTCTGCCAAGCAAATCGCACATTCAAGCCCATATTTGTCACGTCCAACGTCTTTGACACTCGAATAAGTAAACGTTGGAAAAATCTGTACCAGTGCAGGATCAAGTCCCTGATTCACCGGAAAATTAGCTGCATTTAAAAGATTTCCTGAAGGGGTTCGCCGGGGATGCCAAGTTCTCATGATGCTGTCCATGAAACATCTACAGAAGTATATGGAGAAGAAACCTATAAAGAAACAGACAACCAATATTGTTGTAAGGACTATAGTTAATGAAGGGGTCGAAAAATTTGATGCTTGTGGAGCTAAAGAAGAACTGGACGACATTGAACGAACAGAGGCAGACTAATTTGGTGGCCGGAGATCAGAGTTTTCCCGGCCTCAGCTTTTTGCATGGACTTGAAAATGGTTAGGAAGCTAGAAAAGAAAATAAGACATGAGATTTGGACGATGAAAAGTTTAATGTTTAGCGAAGTTCATTAGGAGGAGAGAAACAAGGAGGAGGCAAGGGCATGATAGGGTTGGCTTAATTTGGAAAGCTGAGGTGGAGAGGCTTGTTATTGTCGATGGTACAAGTAATGCTCATTGAGCGAGTCATTCTGAGAAGGAAGAGGAGAGAGGAGCTTTGTCTGAACCATATATATATAATAATTCAGCCTTCCCAAACTGCTTTCTCCTGCTATTTTTACAAACCAATGACGTCGTCAATGTCATTGATTCCAAGTCTGGAGATTCTTTTAAGACAAAACACACACGCCTTAAAGCTGCCAAGTTAACTTGCTTGCGTTGCATTGCATGTGTCCTTTTGCCCTACCAATTAGCTCTAACTCGATCGGGTGAAATGTACGTATCCTCCCAAAACCAGCTCGCAACTATGTCATAATTAATAGAATCGGAATTCAATTGATTTCTGGCCGGGAGATAATAGTAGTATCTTTTGTTTGAATTCATCCAGTTCTAATATTGATTACACGGATTGAGACTGCAGATTTGAAGCTTCAAAATTTCCACGCAATTGATTATTTATGGCTGAGAGTGAGACTTACCAAGTCAATATTAACTCATCTAACAATAACTTGAGTATCTATCTAATAACTTTTTCTACCGTTAAAAGTCTGACCATCTCCCCATAAGGTACAAAAATATGCATGGGTAATGGCTTATGCCATAAGGACCAAAATCTATCCCTTAAACTTTGATCTCCTCTAAATCTAATTACATCCTGTTGCTCTCAGAAGGCTAGCTAGGAAGAATGATGCACGGATACAAGATCTCATGACACATTTCTAGAAAGATTGTCAAAACAGAAGAACTGGAAGATGCGCAGTACGACAAACAAAATTATTTAGGCAACAATATTTTGTTTGTAACAGTTTAAAAAAGCATTATTAAAAATTAATATAAGGTAATAATTCTTAAAATATTGCCCTTATTAATATTAAAAGATAACGATAATATTAATTTATTGCTACATATGAAAAAAAGCTAATAAAATTAAAAAAAGTTGTAATAAAATCTTATATATGCAACATTTGAAATTATTGCTATAATTCTAGTCATCTATTAACTAAGGGTATTTACTAATATTACATATTTATTTATATAGTTACTTACCAATATATATTTAACCTATAAAATTTCTCTATATATTAATTACTATTTAGAATATGTATAAGAAAAATAAAATACCTATCACTTTTTATTACCTAAAGAAAACAAGGAACGACAATTTTCCAAAGGAGTGGAAAAAACACATACACAATAATGTTTCAGTAAAAAGGGGTAAAAAGCATGCCTAACAGACGATCACGTCTTCCACATTTACCCAGTTAGGGTTGGACGTTGAGAGAGGCTCTAAGGTCATCGTGCCCTCCAAACTGCAATGTTCAATTAGCAATTTCAATCTTTCTTTAGTGATGACAACTGACTTCTGCTAAGGTTCTACGTGCATTGAAATGTTGATCTGCGTACTGGACATAGACAGGCAATGGTAAGTTTGATTTTGCTTTCCAAAGTTCTTAAGTTTCTCCTTGTTGAGATGAGTTGTCTTGGGCACCATGAAGTGTTGAAATTAGTGGAGGAGTTAGCAATGACAATGAAGATTAGGAAGAAAAAAAAGCTGAAGGGAAAGATGAAGGAGTTTAAATGCAAGTGGAGATTGAAGATGATGATCCTAAGCATAATTCAACAAT
>JAOSBK010000005.1:14089454-14101663 GCA_027568895.1 Erythroxylum shatona | reverse complement strand
TTCTTAACTCTACTTTACTCTTGTCTATAAATTCTTGGTTCAAGAACTTTCATTTATTTTGTTCTTTACTCATGACTCATCACCAAAATTTCTTATTCAATAGGTCTAATCTTTCACGAAAAGTTCGGGGTCCAACACTTTCAATACATAAAAGACAAAGGAATGAAGAAGCTGGCGGTCCTTATGCGTGATGTTAGGCATGAATAAGTGAGTTAAAAGACAATGAATACATTGACAAAAGGAAAGTGGTGGTAGTACGTGGATGTGGACATGGAAAAGAGTAATCCATCATTCATGCTACACTCTCTACACAACATTACATGCTGGTGGCTAATAAACGCAAATTACGTTGAAGCAACGATTTCCAAGCTGCTGGTGGAGATGAGGACACATAGCTGCTGGTGAAGAGAAATAACATTAGTAGCTGTGGAGATAAATAACGTACCTGCTGTGGAGAATAGGGAACTTTTAAGTAGCTGCATGGAGACAAAAAATGAAATGAAATAGGAAGTGGCAAGCAATGAAGGAAGGAGCTGGTGGCTAGAGATTCTCACGTTGGCAATTGGTGAAGTTGAAGAAGTTGGTGGCATAAATAACGAAGCAGCTAGCTCCACTCATTGACGCAACCTTCACTTATTTCACTACAATGCAAGCAGCAAGTTGGATAGGAAGAAAATAACGTTGAGCTGGTGGCAGTGGACAACATAGAGAATATGAAGACAAAGCGAGGAAGGAAGCATCAACTTGACAGCTGGTGAAGAGAAAGAACATTGGTAGCTGTTGGTGAAACACGTTAGAAGCTGGTTATGGCTTAAAAATAACTAGAGCTATGGCAAGAGAATAACGTGACAGCTGGTGGAGAAAAACAATTGAAGATAGCTTGTGGGAGA
Organism: Erythroxylum shatona; assembly: GCA_027568895.1. Taxonomy (NCBI): domain Eukaryota; kingdom Viridiplantae; phylum Streptophyta; class Magnoliopsida; order Malpighiales; family Erythroxylaceae; genus Erythroxylum; species Erythroxylum shatona. The sequence goes on along the minus strand of JAOSBK010000005.1, from coordinate 14,100,773 downwards.
GAATGTTAAGGCTATGACGTGAAGATAAAAACGCAAAAGTGATTTGTGTGTGGTGTGAGCATGCATAGACTAAGAACTATGCATTAAATTGTCACAAAAGGGGGTGATTTTAATTTGTTTTTTTAATTCCTTATTTATTTTGTGCAGATTTAATCAATGCAAACATATATAATGATCATGATTTATGTTACATTGATGAATATGTGTAAGTAAGTTTTTCTTTTCAACTAAGGCTAAGATTGATATTGGATTAGGATAATTTTTGTGGTATTGGTTTTTGCTTGATTAAATGCATATTTAGTCTTAATTTAGCTTGATCACCTAGATTAAGACCTTAGATGATTGAATGACATAACCAATGGGATTTAATTTGTCGAAAAATTAATCAAGCGAAGTACTTGAGATTAAAGTGTAGACCAACCTTAAAATCTTATGTGAGGATACCTAGGATTAACAAACTTAATTTTAGGCTTCTTGTCTTTAATGCCTTTTATTCCAAATTATCTATGAACCAAGTAGATAATTCGGATTTAGAAGAGAAGGGAATTCCTATGAACATTAGTTCCCCTTGCTTAAGTGAAGTAATTCCTAAATCAATACACCGTTACAAGTTTTAATGTCTAATCCAATTGAAATCTGATACCTTAACTGATTTCTGTCATTTGATTAAATCTAGTCATTTTAATTCATACCTTGCATTTTTCATATTTCCTTGATTTGCTTACTTTATTTTATATTATTTTCAAATTAATTAATTCTTAATCGTCTGAGTAATTTTTCATCGTTTAATTTAATTGTTCTGCGTGTTAGATTTCCCTTGGGTACGATATCTGGTTCTTACTGTTTTATATTACTTGTCGACAGGGTGCGCTTGCCTCTAATTGGTCTAGATAGAATTTAATTGTTTTGTTTAGATCACAACAATTGATAATTGATATTTGAAAACATCTTTTCAAATTTCAATTCACTATAGCTAGAAAATTCCTTGAATCATTATTAACTGAGAATAGTAAAACATTCTCTCTAATTACTTTAGAGTGACAAATACTTTATTGACTTACTCAACTATCTCCATATGGTTCATCCTGCATCCAAGTATTATCAACTGAATTATCCTATGATTGTTCATAAGTAACATCAAAACACATTAATTCTCATATAAGATACCTTAGTAATATCAAGTCTAAGGATCAATTATACAATCATCATTATGAGGAAATCCACAGACATATAAGTAACATTTCATTTGGGATCCTCATAATCAAGTTAGTTCAATGAACTTATTCTCTAAAAAGTACTCACACATTAGTTTAAGTATCTTCATAATTTAATTTATGAAATCAATTATTATCTTTATAAGAAAGAAACATAATATGTTCTTGTTTTATTATTTCATCAATATTATGTCTTAATAAAACTACAATTAGGAACTTTTCAGAGCAACCCCTAAGTTTTGATCCATGCCCTGGGACTTTATTAGACAATTTCTGATTCGATAGGACTAAGAGTCAACTTTCCTGTATGAGCATATAATTGTAAATTGAATCTCATAATTATGATCTTATTATAATTTCAATTATACAGTAATTACTCTAGGGATTTTACCTTTAGTATTAAAATATCAAATGTAATTAACATAATAAATAAATATAAATAATGCCTTTATTAATTAAACAATAATGTCATACATTAAAATTGCAACCAACTGATTGATTGCAAGGGCATAAACTAACGATCTCCCACTTGTACTAAAGTCAATCACCTATGTGTCTAATATCATAAACATCCATATGTCGATCATGTTTCTTCTGAGACAATGACTTAGTGAGAGGATCTGTAGGATTCTTTTAAGTGGAAACTTGCTTTAATGTTACGTCTTTCTTCTCCACTATGATCTACAAAATTCTCTTCAATGAAAACTTGTTCCATTGTTATGCCTTTAAGCTCCACTATCTCTTTGATTAAGTGAAACTTCCTGAGCACATGTTTGGAACATTAATGAGACCTTAGTTCCTTTTTCTATGCAATGGTGTCATTGTTGTCACAATACAATACTGCAGACTCAACAATGTTAGGAACTACTCTAAGTTTAGTGATGAACTTCTTAATCTAAACCACTTCCTCTGCCGCCTCTGATATTGAAATGTACTATGCCTTAGTTGTTGAGTCTGCAATGGTTGGCTATTTGGAATTCATCCAACTTATCACACTATCATTCAAAGTGAAAATGTACCATAACTATGATCTACTATCATCTAGATCGGACTGAAAACTAGCATCTAAATACCCATAAACTCTCAGTTCAACTCCTTCATAGATAAGAAAAATATCTTGAGTCATTTTTAAGTACGTAAAGATATTTTTCACAATTGTTTAGTAACACACCTAGATTGAATTAAAACCTGCTTGTTATGCTCAAAGCTTAAAAGACATTTGGTCTAATACATAGCATTATATACATGATTGATTTACTATCGAAGCATATAGAATGCAATCTATTTTATATCTCTCTTGTTATGTCTTAGGACATACTCTTGTGAGAGAGAAATCTCATACAACATGGGTAAGAATTCCCTATTGGAATTCTCCAAATTCAACTTCTTTAGCACTTTGGATTGAGATAACCTAAGCAACCTTTTTTATCCATCTTTGTAGATCTTTATTTCTAGAATATAGGTTGTTTCCCTCGTATCCTTGATGGAGAAGTTCTTATATAACCAAAAAGGTTGGTATGTCGTTTCCAATTAGCAAGTGTGTCATTTACATATAGCACTAACATTTTTTCAAAATGGTACTTATTCTCAATTGTTATAGATTTGCATCTTCCAATTAGATGGCTTTACATTGGTTACATTCCCACATCCATTTTCCACATCACCATTAGCCCTTGCATCCACTCCAGGCCACATACTTATTGTGCCACACTCTCTTTATTTTTGGACTGCTCATCATGCGAAAAAGGTACAGTTATCTCTATATGGACACCCCTCCTTCGTATAAAACTTCTTGCAATGCCTCCCTTTACAAGACCTTTGTGTGTCACCTACAATTCCCCCTATCGGCAGGGTATTCCTCTTGAATCTCATCAAGATTTCTTCTCCTGAAGTTCCTCTATGCTGTGTGCAAAATTATAGTTGGTCACATAAGGGCATAGGCCTGCCAGAAACTTGCAGCATAGCTTAATCTTGAAGAACATCTTCCCGATGGACTTTTTGGAAGTCAATTCTTGATAACTACCCCTCGCTTTCTTGCTTGGTGGCTCGCTACTGGAACAACATTGTGAAGATTGGTTGCTAAATTATCAGCAATGCCATCAACTTTGTTCCATATACGACAATCATCCTCTATTACCCATATGGCTTTTAATCAGAAGCATTTGGATTCCAATTCTTAGGGCAGTTTGGGGAATCACATGGACTACATTTTCACTGGAGTAGTCTCTAACATAATCCATTTAAAAATAAGGAACCCACTTACGAGAATATCATCAAGCTTAGATCTCTGAAGGAAAAAAGAAACCTAAGAGCTCAACTTGGCTGAATTGGATTGGGAGATATGGAGATATGAAATGGACATAATTTAAGGACTCAACCAATAAAAACATGAAGACTTTATTTGACGCAATGTTTTAAGTGACAAAAATCAAAAGCAGCAAAAATCGTAACTCCAAAAAAGATAGGAAGCTAGTAATTTAGAAGGGTAAAACTTGAAACCAACATAAAAGAATTACAACAATAGATACAAGAGGAAAGGAACTTAATAATTGGAGTAAGCACTATTAGGATATATGTCATATATCTAAGTAATTAGTTTTGACATTCTTTATTAATTAGACCTATAAGATATTAATTGGATGATGACAGGTAACAATAATCCTTGCTTGACTTGAATTTAAAAAACTATTTTGGATAATGTTCTAGATGTTATAGAATCTTATCTTGAATAGATGTATATCTTAAGAAGATGTCTAGTGGATTACGTTGATATGTTGCTAAAGGGCATCACTAGAATTTCCTTGTGAATTAATTGATTTCTATGAAAAAACTGAGGTGTGCAGTTTTTAGGTGTGTGAGACGTACGATTGATGGTTTTAGTGTGTATTGTGAGTGCTTTGAGTGGAATGTGTATGAATTGAAGTAAAGTGTGAGCAATCCACATTATGCGTGGGAGTGAAGACCTCTTGGTGATGTTAGGAACATGGGTTTTGTCTTGTCCTTGGAGAATTAGAAAACTTGCATTGAGAGGTTTATAGGCGTGTAACAGTAAAGATCTTGACAACGTTATTTTCAAATGTGGCTAGCTAGTTTAATGATGAAATGATTTCAGGTGTGAGATATCTTGGTGTGTTGATTGATGGGTTGTTATTATGGCTATGGGTGTCCTATACAGCTGCGTTGACATCTGGATATAGGATGCACATTTATGCATTTTTTGTGATGTGTTCTTTGCTTGACTGATAACAATTAAAGGTGTGCAATATGTGTTTTCTAATTGGGAGATTCATAATTCTGTATTGATTGTGTGGGGGTTGCTCACACTGGATAGTCATCCTTGTGGTGTGCCTCACAGTTAGACTGATTGGTATGTTGCGTGTGACTTTTGTCATAGGTTGTTTGGTGACTGTGTAGCCATAACTTTATTCTGTGTTTTGCGTGAATCAATCTATAGTGTGAGAACAACTTTCAGATCTCTTTTGGAGGAGCTAAACGCATAGGGAAGTTGTTCTATTTGAATCTCAAGTGTGTTCAGATTTTGTTATTAATTTTTTAAACACAAGTTTTTTATTTATTATCTTTCAATTAATAGATTGTTGAGATAAATCCTTTGTAGAGGTTAACAAGAGTCGGTTGTGTTATAGGGTGTGAAAATCTTTTATAGGAAGTGAGGTTAAGAGATAGTGTTAAGGATTGAGTAGTGTCAGCTCAATAAAGCCTTGGGTAAATCTATTATACTTTGGTGAAAGTGATTAAGCTGAGTGAGGGCCCCACAAACGTAGGCAAGGTATGTCAAACTGTGTTAACAAATCTCGATGTTGATTTATTTTTTATTCTTTTAATTTTTCTAATGTTTGTGTTTCCTATAAACAAATCAAAAAGTTTGCAAAACTACTACATCACTTCGGATTTTTCAATTAGTATCAGAGAAGGTCACCAAATCAAAACTTGGTACCAAGTTGGTGCAGGTTTGAGTTTCGTGAACATGGCTACAAGAGAGGGTGCATTAACCACCAGACCACCACTATTGAATGACTCTAACTATCCTATATAGAAATCACGGATGAGAATCTTCATCCAAGCTTAGGGTACAAAAGCTTGGCATTTGGTAGTACATGAGTGGACGCATATGATGATTACTGACGATAAAGGAGAGGCAGTTCAAAAAGATCCATTTGAATGGAGAAGAGCTAAAGAAGAAAGTGCATTTGGAAACTCACAAGCAATGCATGCAATTTTTAGTGCTATTGATGAAGGATGCTTTTCAATGATATCAACCTGTGAACTGGCTAAAGAAGCGTGAGATGCTTTGCAGACTATTCATAAAGGGTCCAAACCTATGATGGCGTCAAAACTCAAATGTTAGTTGTGAGGTTTGAAGAACTAAAAGTGGATGAAAATCAAACTATTGGGGACTTTCATGAAGATTACATGATATAGCGAATCAGGCACATCAACTCGGGAAGAAATATTCCAATATGAAACTAATTAAGAAGATGTTGAGATCACTACCTCCAAGATTTATTTCAAAAATTGCAGCAATTGAGGAGGCTCATGACATTAATGACTTGTCGTTGGAGAAGGTAATTAGAATTTTTACCAATTTTGAAATAAATTTGTTGAGGGGCAAACAAGACAAAAGCAAAGGATTGACACTACAAGTTGAAATTGGAAAAAGGTATAAATGATGTAGAAGATGAATCTGATGAGAATGAGGATATGGAGTTATTAACAAGAAATTTCAACAAGTGGTTAAAGAAAGTGAAGAAGGATAGATTCGATTTTAGGCAAAATGGTGGGCACTCATCAAATAATAATTTCAAACAATAAGGGAAAACTTAAAAGGGTGAAAGAAAAGTGAAGAAAATTCAATATCATAAGTGTCAACGCTTCGGACATATGCAAGCAAAATGTGCTAACACCTTGAAAAAGAGAAAAGGGAAGTCCTATACAAGCACTTGGAGTAAGAATGAATTTGGAAATGACTATGGTAGTGAAGAAGAAGCTATGAATAATGCTGTCTGAGTTACTTTCTACAACAAAAATCCAATTACTTGTTTTTAACAGTAATCGAGAAGGAAGTAACAGAAGGAGAAAAAGTGAGTAAATAGAGAAATTTCAAAAAAAGGAGATGGTTTAACTCAAATCTCAATCTTAGATTATGATAGTGATGATAGTACGTCAGATGATAAAAAGGAAGGTATTTATGAAGCCTATGCGTTAATGTATGGTAAATAGGTCCAAACATGTAAGAAGAATGAGAAGTTGAAGGAGGAAAACTCTTCTATGAAGAAAATCATTCAAGATATAGAGAAAAAGTTATTGTCTACATTAAATGAGCTTGGTGAAATAAAATTGAAGTTGGTCAGTACAAAAAAATGAATAAGAATGGTAAATGGTGGTACCGAAAAGTTAGAAAAGTTGTTGGAAATTGGTAAGGCTAAAGGAGACCTTCAAGGCATTGGCTATAGAGGTGAATGTTCCAAGTTGAATGATGAGAAAATTGGTGTGACCATATCTGTACAAGGAGAAATCTCAAAGAAAAATTGGAGGTTCATACCTATATGTCACTTTTGTGGAGTAATTGGGTACATAAGACTGAAATATTATAAGTTGTTACAAATGATGGTTCAAAGGGGTCAAAACTGAAAATCTAGGCACTCTCCATTAAATTTCTAGCAGTATCCCATAGTATCGAAGCAAACTTAGGTTAGAAATGATCAATTACAAGAACAAAGACATTGTGAAGGAAAAATAAGAAATTGGCCTTCAAGGCATTAGCTATAGAGGTGAATGTTCTAAGTCAAATAATGAGAAAATTGGTGTGACCACATCTGTCTAAGGAGAAATCTTAAAGAAAAATCGAAGGTTCATACTTATATGTCAGTTTTGTGGAGTAACTGGGTACATAAGATCAAAATGTTACATAATGTTACAAATGATATTTCAAAGGGGTCAAAACTGAAAATCTAGACACTCTCCATTAAATTTTCAGTAACAGCCTATAGTACCAAAGCACACGTGGATTAGAAAGGGTAAATTACAAGAACAAAGACGTTGTGAAGAAAAAATAAGAAATTTTCTAGATTCACAGTTAGTTACTGCTTGTGAAGAAACTGTTTAAACAAAGGATAAGTTAGTTACTTCAGAAGAAGAAACCGATGACAAAGATAATATGACGAGGAATAAGGTCGGGTTTGAATTTCTTCGAGGGGCATAGGGACTGTGTGCTTTACATTTTTGAAGTATAGTTTGATGTTATTTATTAAAAAAGGATTTGTTTTCTTTAGTTCTTCTTTAGTTTTTTTGTTGCCACTGTCATCCCATTTTTTTAGTAGTTTGCATTTTGGCTTCTATTTGGCTCCACCGAAGATCCATCCTCATCCTCGTTAAGCTTTAGCTCTCTCATAAATTAGGCATTATTTTGGACTTATCTCTAGGGTGTTCTTCATTTTGACACTGTTTTGTCTCAAGTGGGAGACATCATATTTTTTTGTGATTGTTTAATTCAAGGGGAGATTTCAAGGTATGAGCGAGACTATTCTTCTTGCTTTTTGGTATCTTTTAGTATATATACTAAGGGCGAACGGGTTGTACAATCGCGAAATCCATCCCGTTCGTCCATTTAATCTAACGACTTATATTTGTTTCTTCTCTCTCTTGCATTTTTTCCTCCATATTTGTTTCTCTTCTCTTGTGTTCTTAGTCAATATAGACGTTAGGCTAAGATTTCTCTCTATTTCTGTTTGATGTCTCCTCCCTCTTTGTTTTTGTTCGATGTGGCTTATATTTGTTTCTTCTCTCTCTCTTGCATTTTTTCCTCCATATTTGTTTCTCTTATCTTCTGGTGTTCTTACTCAATATAGATGTTAGGCTAAGATTTCTCTCTGTTTCTGTTGTTTCTATTCGATGTCTCCTTATCTCTACTTATTTCTGGCGAAATAAATTCTACGCAGGTGTCTACGATGCACTGGATGTCAAGCTTTCCACTATAAGAGATCGAAGTGACCTGCGACGAAGAAAAAGAAATGCTCGACCTATCAGTGTTGTTCATTGTTATTTCCCAATACTCTGCTTTCTTTGTGAGTAAGGTTTCTTGTTCGTTATTCATCTACTTTTGTATCTCATCTATTTCATAAAGATCGAAGAAGCTATATGTCTACTCCCTCTCTGTTTCTGTTCGATGTGGCTTATATTTGTTTCTTCTCTCTATATTTGTTTTTCTTATCTCGCATTCTTACTCAATATAGACGTTAGGCTAAGATTTCTCTCTGTTTCTGTTCGATGTCTTCTCCCTCTCTGTTTCTGTTCGATGTCTCCTTATCTCTACTTATTTCTGAGGGAACAAATTCGTGTCTAGGATCCACTGAATGATAAACTTTCCACTATAAGAGATCGCTGTGAGTTGCGACAAAGAAAAAGAAATGCTCGACCTGTCAATGTTGTTCATTGTTATTTCCCAATACTCTGCTTTCTTTGTGAGTAAGGTTTCTCCTTCATTATTCATCTACTTTTCTATCTCATCTATTCTATAAAGATCGAAGAAGCTAGCTGATCCACTTCCTGCGTTATCCTTTTTTCTTCACAGTGGTAATGAAAATGGGATTATATCTTTTAAACTTTAAGTCTTTAATTTATGTCTAGTTTATTTTCTGTCGTTGCGTCTTCTCTTAAGTTTTGTGATTTTGTATCCTTTTTCTGTCTACTTCTAGATTGTGTCCTTTTTCATGCTTTCCTTTTATGTGTCTCTTTCATTTGTTGGTCTAATCTTTGGTGGTTAGTCTCTGGATCTTTCCCTTCAATTCCCAATAAAGATCGCAGAGAAAGAAAGGTAAAGGAGAAAGTAAAGTGGTTCACTTCATAGTGAATTGTATCAGTAATTTTTTCTTTTTTTTTGCTTTTTCTTTGGATGGGTCAAACTTTTGCAATTATAGCTATTTTTTTGCCTGGGGTTGGGTGGGTTTTGTTTTTTCCTGATTATTGCAGTATGTGCACAGATGGGTCAACAACGTCAAGGAGCTACACAGTACGAACGGAGGACAGTTGTTTCTCATCTTTTCTGAAGTTAAGTGTATCTAAATAATAACTTTGAGTTCTTATAGCTTTCTGGTGGTTGATTGTAGCTCATTTTCTCATTGCTATTTTTCCAATATTTTCTGGTCCCTGTTTTATCAATTGGTATAAAATTATCAAAGTTGGATGCATACCAACATTTGATAATTGCTTGCGATTCTACTTGTGTGGATGGGGCTTTGGTGGTTAAGGAAGGTATGTCCTCGTTTTCTGTTATTTGCTTAGATGCAAATTTTTTTGAAATTTTGTCATTGCTTAGGTTTAGGCTGAATTGCTGACAGTTTAAATGTCCATGAAACTAAAATTTAGTTTATGCCATTGAGGATGGTGATCAGGATCAGCTGTCTTATAGCTCGGTTTGTTTCTTCTCCTAGTTGTTTCCATGCATTTTTTGTGAAGCTACTTTGTTCTGTTGATGTTATGTAAACTGGAGATGGGAAGCTTTCGAAAACTCCTTCCTCTGCAACGTAGGATTGTTTGCCATAATCTTCGCCAGTTATGTTTTTTATTTTGCACTATTGTCGTAGATTTTTATGACAATTATTAATATGATTCAATTTTTTAATTGCTGCAGACATAAATAAAAATTGTTTACAGACATTTTTACTTGATGATGTTTTGATTTTATTGAATCCCCCTGTATCTCAAAGACTGCAAATTCTAGCCCCTGGACCTTGAACCAATAACTAAAACTATCAACGCAAAATCTTTACGGATAACAACATATCATCTTTGAAAAACTTCGCCGCCAATTTAGCCATGCAATGTTATAAATGAGATCTTAATGATTTAATACCTGATACAATTAAATTCCCTGACATAAATTTTCAGAGTAATCAAAGCCTCACAATTATTAGATTGATTTTCTTCTTTTTTCTGATAAACGTCTCAACCCAAAATCTACACTCCGATAAAAGAAGTCTTCTAAAATGTTGACAGTCCAATGAAAAATTATCAAATAAAAATTGTAGCTTGTAGCTACCTCCATATTGATTGAAAATGAAAATTGATTCATTGTATGATTATTCTTTAGATCCATCATCATATAAAATCCCCTTCTCTCCCTCAAATTATTCATATTCTGGAAGAAAAAATCATTAAAGTAAATCTCCCTTCATTAATCTCTGACTCCCATTACATGATCCGAGATAGATGATAATATAGTGTACCATATCTGAATCCCCATGAGATATATCTGCAGGAGAAAAGAGCACAACTATTTAATGCATCCATTGTTTCTTATTTAAGGGACTTGCCATTATTTAAAAATGAAATGTAATGCTTTCTTGGATTTAACGAAGAGCCATCCCTTCGGTAAAATTTTGCCAGGTCTCAATCATGTGGCTTTAAAATTCATTTATTTCGGTGACTTTTTTAATGATGTACACTTTTCCTTGTATTAGTCCTTTGTGATTTTCTGCTATTCCGATGAAACTTGTTAAATTTGCATTTTTTATGCTCTGAATTTGTGATGAATGAGTTAAGTGAAATGAACCAAAAAAAATTGAAGTTTTGAATTTTGAAAAATGAAAGCCTGCAAATCAAAATTAGCTAATTAGTTAATTAATTAATTAAATTTTATAGAATACAACTTTTTTTGATCGGTGCTAAATATATTATAACTAATACTAATTAGTGATATATATATTTCCATATGTGTGTGTGTGTGTGTGTGTGTGTGTGTGTGTGTAGTAATAGCAATACTAATATTTACATAAATATATTAATTAGTACATATCAGTAATATTTATATGTTTTATATTTATATATTTAATGATAATAATAAGAAATCGTTGTACATTGAAGTGTAGCAAAGGAAGTATTTAATTTTTGTATGCTCTGAATTTGTGATGAATGAGTTAAGTAAAATGAACACACACAAAAATTCTAGTTTTGAATTTTAAAAAATGAAAGCCTGGAAATCAAAATTAGCTAATTAGTTAATTAATTAATTAAATTTTATAGAATTCAAGTTCTTTAGATCGGTGCTAAATATATTATAATTAATACTAATTAGTGATATATATTTGTT
>JAOSBK010000005.1:14072941-14089354 GCA_027568895.1 Erythroxylum shatona | reverse complement strand
TACTTAATTATCAACTTTTAATTTTAAGTTTTAACAATCTTTATTCTTTGCATAATACATAATTAATTAATTACATAATACATACTAATCCCATTTTAAATTTCCATTTTCAATTCCAATTATAATTTTCATGTAACAAATTAATAACAAAATTCCAAATCCATTCGGTATTCAAAAACAATTCCAATTCCAATTCCAAAATAATTCCAATTCGGTATTCAAAAACCAAAAACCAAATCCATTCCTTTCCTCCACAAACATGGCAAAGGGCAAACGCAAATCCATTCCAATTCCTCCACAATTCCAATTCGGTATTCAAAAACCAAAAACCAAAAACCAATTCCATTTTCATCAACTCATCAACACCAATACATGACAAACGCAAATCCAATCCATTTCTAAATTTCAATCCACAACACAAAAAACAAAATCCATTTATCAACAATTTTGGAGTATCAACGATTCAACGGTAACACACACCCAAAAAAATTATTTAACCGTCGGATTGTCTCGGGCCTTCACTTGGGTATTCGGGTTGGGCTTCGGGTCGTGCCTCTGTGAGCTATCGGAAGGTCGGTGGTGGTGCGGTGGTGCGACGAGGAGGAGAGCTAACGTCGAGGAGGAGCTGTTGAGGCTAGATCTACACGGATGAGGCCGGATCTACACGAAGAGGAGGAGAACGAAGAACAGCCGAGGCATTTGGGCGAGGAGGAGAACCAAGCGTCGCGACGGTGAGAGGATCTCCAGACGCCGGCGACAGAGATGGTGAGACCGTGAGAGGCTGAGAGCGAGAGAGTGAGAGAGAGAGGCTTAGAGAGAAGAAGAAAGAGAGTAGGTGGCAGAGAAGACAGAAGAGGGTCGGGGGGTAAAAAACTAAAACTTAGGTAAAAAAATTTTTTGCAAATAAGTCCTTGGAGTTCCGAAAAATTCTGAAATTACCTGGAATTTTTCGGAATGTTGAGTACCGGCCGGTACCCAATAGAAAACCCCAGTACCGGCCGGTATTTATGGCCGGTATCGAGGTTTGGATCCGAATTTCGTTCTCCGGTCGGTACGGTACGTTCCGGCCAGTATCGACCGGAACGGAACAGATCTCCAAACCATGATATGGATTGATAGAATTGGGATCGTTAATGTCAACATGTGTTTTCATTATCAAAGTGGTATCAGAGCTAGCTATACATCCATGATGTGCCTGATTCGAATCCCAGCGTTGAAATTACGCCTTGACAAGTGGTTCAACTTAAAGGTAGCAGAAGCGTGGTGGGTGTATAGATAGAATTAGGACCGTTAATGTCAACACGTGTTTTCATTATATATATATATATATAACACAACGAGAATGCCAAGTTGAAAACTCACCCTTGTACTTGTTATAATATAAATATAATTTTTTACTATATATATATATATATATATTTGTTCAATAATTTTTTGCTGTTTCCAAAATCGCTACCGTGCATTTGCACGATAGCGATTTCCACTATTTATCCCCAATGTTGCTATTGTGCATTTGCACGACAGCGAGATTCGTTTGTGAATCCAAAATCGCTGTAGTGCATTTGCACGATAGCGATTGTCCCTATTCAACCCCCAATATCGCTATCGTGCATTTGCACGACAACGACATCCCTTCTCAACTAACTAAATCGCCTAGCTACAATCCATGTAACTCATTAAAACACTTCTTTCCCTACACTTTAATGTACAACCATTTATTATTATTATTATTATTATTATTATTATTATTATTATTATTATTATTATTATTATTATTATTTATATAATGACAAATATATATATATTACTAATTCATATTAATTCATATATTTATGTTAATATTTTTATTATTATTATATATGTGAGTAATATATATATATATATATATAGATATAGATATAATAACAAATATATATATCACTAATTAGTATTAATGATAATATATTTAATATCGATAAAAAAATATGCTCTTTAAAATTTAATTAATTAGCTAATTTTAATTTAACTGTTAATAATTTGCTCATATATTTTCTGTCATTTTTAATTATTTTTAATTTATATATTGTTAATTTCTTAATTACATTATAATTAATACATTAACATCAATATAATACTATATATTTGTAACGATATTATTTATATATATATAACTATTTTTTATATTTTTTGTTTTCGATCTTTGCTCCATACATTTTTTAAATATAACCAAATAAATTATATACTAAAAATCTTAACAAATCCAAAATTCATATATATTTCCTGTTAATAGTTTCTTCAAAAATTTAAATATACTTATAATTAATTGTTATTAATAGTTATGCTTAAATAACAATTAATTAATATTTTTTCAGATCATAATAAACACTTAATGTTTCTAACTATTTAATCAATTAATTTTTATTTACCCTTCATATTAATTATTACTAACTTACATTTTACATTTTTATATTCTACCTTTTATACTTTCGATATAATATTTTTAAATCTTCTTTATAAATTTTCGTCATTATATATATAAATATAATCACAAATATATATATTACTCATTCATATTATTTCATATATTTATATAAATATTATTATCGCTATTATATATATGCATATAATATATATATATATAGATACATATAATAACAAATATATATCTCACTAATTAGTATTAATTATAATAATTTTAACACCAATGAAAAATTTTTTATTTAACTGTTAATAACTAACTCCTATATTTTCTGTCATTTTTTATTAATTTTCATTTATATATTATTAATTTGCTAATTACGTTATAATTAATAAATTAACATCAATATAATATCATAATATTTTTTTTACAATGTTATATATATATTTATTTATTTATTTATTTATTTTCTTAATAAGTTAACGTCAACTTCAACTCACTTTAAATTTCATTATAGATATTTATATATTTATGTAGCTATTATTTTTATTATACATTTATATTATTATATATATATATATTATTTACTTTTCTATTAGTAAACTTTGATAATGTCAGAAAACCATTCATTTTCTTTGATGATTTCGGTTTTACTTACTATCATTGTGATATTTCGTGCGATCCTTTAAACTAATTCTTTTTACTTCATAACGAGAAAGCCAAGTTGAAAACTCACCCTTGTACTTGTTATGATATAAATATAATTTTTTACAATGTTATATATATATATTTGTTCAATAATTTTTTGTTGTATCCTAAATCGCTATCGTGCAAATGCACGATAGCGATTTCCACTATTTATCCTTAATATCGCTATCGTACATTTACATAACAGTGAGATTCATTTGTGAATCCCCAATATCGCTATCGTGCATTTGCAATACGGCGACATCCCTTCTCAATCAACGAAATCGCCCAGCTACAATCCATATAACTCATTAAACACTTCTTTTCCTACACCTTAATGTACAACCATTTATTATTATTATTATTATTATTATTATTATTATTATTATTATTATTATTATTATTATTATTATTATTATCACTTTATATATAAATATAATGACAAATACATATATTACTAATTCATATTAATTCATATATTTATGTTAATTTTTTATTACTATTATATATGTGTATATAATATATATATTACTAGTTAGTATTAATGATAATATATTTAACACCGATAAAAAAATTGTGCTCTTTAAAATTTAATTAATTAATTAACTACTTAACTAATTTTAATTTAATTGTTAATAATTTGCTCATATTTTTTCGGTCATTTTTAATTAATTTTAATTTATATATTGTTAATTTCTTAATTGCATTATAATTAATAAATTAACGTCAATATAATACTATATATTTTTTAACGACATTATATATATATATATATAACTATTTTATATATTTTTTGTTTTCGATCTTTGCTCCATACATTTTTTAAATCTAACTAAACAAATTATATGCTCAAAATCTTAACAAATCCAAAATTCATATATACTTCCTGCTAATATTTTCTTCAAAAATTTAAATATACTTATACTTACATAATAACTATGCTTAAATAACAATTAATTAATATTTTTCAATTCATAATAAACACTTAATGTTTCTAACTATTTAATCAATTAATTTTTATTTACCCTTCATATTAATTATTACTGACTTATACTATTTTAACCTTTAATTAATAACAAAACATTTTTCATTTTTATATTCTATCTTTTATATTTTTGATATAATATTTTTAAATATTCTTTATAAATTTCCCCTTACATATTTTCTTACATTATAACCCACTAAATGGGCATTATCACTGCACATTGCACAGTTTTACTCTG
The DNA here is from genome assembly GCA_027568895.1 of Erythroxylum shatona. Taxonomy (NCBI): domain Eukaryota; kingdom Viridiplantae; phylum Streptophyta; class Magnoliopsida; order Malpighiales; family Erythroxylaceae; genus Erythroxylum; species Erythroxylum shatona. Next base: position 14,085,046 of record JAOSBK010000005.1, on the reverse strand, counting down.
CTAGTTTTATCTTAAGAGGGAGAAATTTGGATAATTGGATAATTGTGATTTTCATTGGAACTTGATGTTTGATTAAGGAGGAGTATTTGTCATATAAATTGTGACTTTGATACTTATATGTCCAATTATGTTATTTAGGGGGGGTTTCATATTTGTGAAAAACAATGCCAAAAAGGGAGAGATTGTTAGGATATATGTTATATATCTAAGTAATTAGTTTTGACATTCTTTATTAATTGGACCTATAATGTAGCATCCCACTCCCGCAAGACACGTACCCGACGTTCTGCGTGATATCCGAGTCCGTGCCCCGCGAGGATGGCATGCTAGAACACTCAATCAGTGAAAACTCAGTACAAATTTTTTTTCGAAACTACAAACATAATATGCGAAAATTCATAACCAAATCGAGCCCACTTTATTCGCAAACTTTTTCAATCATAACAATACAATCAACAAAATTTCAATAGCCATTTGGGGGCCATTACAAATACAAAACACTTTAGTCATAATGTCTTTACATTACAACATAAATACATTTGTATACACATTGTGCAAAGATTTCTGAATACATTATTCGATACAAAAAAGTTCGAAATATATACAATTCAATACGAAAATAAAAAAGTACAATACAGATGCGAATTGATCCCGACCTCTATCCCTTACTTGTATACTGTAGGTATACTCCCGTTTGCCTAACAGGGTATTCTTTTGATCCCGAAAAATATTTCCAAATTTTGGGTGAGTTTTGCGAACTCAATGAGTGACCATCATCAATGGCTCACCCAATCATATAACACATAATTCACATTCACATCATTTCACATTTCACATTTCACATTTCACACTCAATACACTTTAATCATTCGTATTATGCATATGCAGTGCACATAAGACCCATTTTTCATTTATTATTCTGTTGTGACTGAGTGTCTAAATTGTCCCTTATCCATTGGATACTGGGCTCATTACTATCTATCCCTTATCCGGGGGATATATGGCTTATTTTACATAGTGATCCTTAGGCTCTTAATCATTTTATGAGCTCGAAACTCTTTTCACACCTTGAGCTTTAAGCTCTGATCGATGGCTACTCTGACCACAACTCTCATTATCTGATCACGCATTTATGTATGAAATGCATCTCACATTTTCAATCAATCATCTCATGAAACATTTAGTTCGTCACATTCACATGTAAGTAGTACTTCAATATCTCATCTACATTTCACAATCATCGGAAGTTCTGTCCGGAATTCAACACAATCAATCGCATTCATATGAGCATTCAGTAGTCAATTGATACAAAAATTCAAACAAAACAAACAATGAAATGAGACCATCTAGGTCTACTCATAGTACGCTCCAGATTAACATTTGCTTCCAAATTTTAGAAATGCCTGAATGCGAACTTTTAACCTGCACAACCCATTTTTGCAAGACACACGTTGCACTCATATTAATAATGGCACAATTATAAGCATTTATTTATGCACAACTATGTATATGGACTATGTATAATGCATGCTCAATGACAATCTCGCATATTTTACTAATTTCATATCTTAAGCTCATTTTCATTTTATAATTTAATCACGTATCATTTCTTTGAATCACAATCTCAATCCTTTGGTACTTTGATATCAATAACTCATTTATTAATTTACCAATATAATCACGTATGTGACTAGTGGAGAGGAAGAATAGAGTATATATAGATCACTATCAACTTTCTGCTTTAAAACTCAATATTTCCTCTTCATTCTTATTTCATTTCAGCTCAACTTATCACAAGCAACTCAAAATCTATCATTTTTTCCATAATCTTCAAAAATAGAAAATCACTCTCACATTTTATGCACTTCTTCACTTTCATTTTTTTTTCTGCATTTTCATATTTTTACATTCACTTCATTTTCTTTCTCTAACTATCATTTTAATCGCTCTTTCTCATCTCCATACATCACCATACACCTATCTTTTAACTCTAAATTTATTTTCAATCATCTCTAAAAACACTCCAAAACTTACGTGTATATATATATATATATAAAGTAAAAAGATCAACATGAACAGAGCATCCACATAGTCATTTCTCCAAATTTTTCTGTTCTCATCACATACACATTTTAGTATATTTTTGAACTTTAAAAAATTATTTCTACAACCTCTTATAACATTTTGATCATCAATTATGAAAAATCAACATGTATGGCACACTCAAAATCTCCTCACTCATTTTCCAGCAAATATGAATATCACTATTTCCTAACCATTTTATAGTGAACTCACGATGCATGCTTTAGTTCATACAAAAATACATAATCATAACAAGCTTACTTGTTTAAAACTCTAACATCTGCAAAAATCTCGTAGCCCTAATCCCTTATGCAACCACGTACATCAACTTGAAATTTGATAGGTGGTTCGACTTCTTAGGGTAGAAGAAAGAAATAACAAAGTGAAAGTGGTAGTGGATAGGAAAAACCAATGTTTATTAGGGTGAAGATTTGATGAGAAACTCTGTGTTTAAGAAAAACTAGGGAAAGAAGCTTCAAGAAGGATAAAAACAAGGACAATAGCTTGTCTTTTAAGGTTATTAAAACTTAACTTTAAAGCTTGGATATCTGTCCATTTCTTAGCCTCTTATTCACTTCCCCATATTAAAACTCACTTAAGTATAATTTATACTTTAGTTTATGACTTAATAAAACCACTGAAATCACAAGTCATAACTCCTTGAATCCCTATCAGATTTTTCCACATCATTTCGGGTGAACTTTGCATGTCCTTTTTGACCCCAATACTGAAGTCATTTTGTAATACTTTCTTCTAGAAACATGTTCCCCTATGTCTCATGTCTCCATTGACACCAAAATTATTCTATTTGGTTTAGTGATTTGAAAGATATACTTCAAACATTTTTGGACTACTCTTGTCCAAAACAGTATACTATGCTTGATTACTATCCAGAAATTTAAATTCTTAGAGACTGAATTACAATTTGGCTTCTTCAGATTATTTGTAGTTCTATATCTCTAGTTTACTCCAAATTAAAAATCATCTCATTTAGATGTCTAGAGAAGAAGTTATGGTTGAAAGAAGCAAGATGGTTCAACTTGCACGAGAGTAAACTATTAAAGAGCACTGTAGCATCAAAAGACAATTAAACATCACTCTTGCAATTAGCTCTCGGGCATGAGAGTGAAAAATCAAGTCAGTGCAGGAGTCATTCCCGTGAGAATAAATCATAGGTATGAGAGAGATTCATGGGTGTGAGAATAATTCACAGGGTTGAGAGATAATAAGACACTGAACTGTTTAACTACACACTAACTCCACCTGTCCCATGTTTTCCAATTAATCTTCCTCAATTTATTTCAGATAGTTATGATTTTTGGTGGATGGGTAAAGCAATGTCTTACGAGTTCAATGGTTCAATAACCAAGTCATTTGGATGTCTATAAAAGGAGTTATGATCAAAAGAAGCAATATTATTCAGTATAAGGAGAAACCTCAAATGCACGATCGTGCTTAAGCACGACGGTGCAATTTGCCCTTCATCTCCAAAGTCACCATCGTGCATTTTCCTTTTAATCACAAAAGTCACTGTCGTGCCATTTTCTTCTTCTTCTTTTTCTACGAATCTCTAATTCAAACTACTATAACTTTTAATCTAGAACTCCAAAAATTGCAAACTTTATATCAATAGAAAGTTAAAAGAATGATCTATAACTTTTATGAAGACAATTTTGTCAAAATCTATCTAGATCAATACAATTTATTCTTAGAAGTTCAAATCAATGCTAACTTCTCTAACTTCCCTTTTTCATTCACTGTGCTTCTTCTTTCTCAAATCTTCATTTTTTTTCTTTTTCCAACTTAAAATTTTTTAACTTATTGATAATGCATTTCTTTACTCCATAGACTTTTTAAACAAAACAGAATCAAACTTATACTCCAAAGCCTAAGAATTCGAAACTCATATTTACAATCTCTCTCTACTATAATTTTCCACTTCTTTATTCTCATTTCAGTGCTCCTCAATCAACATATAGAACACTGAAACACATTCTTCTTGCTTCATTTCATTATACACTTTACATTTAAATACCTAACACTATATCACTTATTTGAATTCACCTCTATTAACACTTCATATATTTTTCATGCATGAACAATACATCAACCATGTACGTAATCTTCTAAACCATAACAGAGAAAAATATTTCTTCATTAACTTACGTGAATTTTTATAGATCACAATCCAGAATCCATTCCATACAGTTGTAAACAATTCCTAATTCTCAAATCCACCTTCAAAATTATTCATCACTGAAACTACAATTCTCAACAATATTACATTGCAATTCAATTGTACCCAGAATGTCAATGAGTGCATATATAATTATTTTCATATGTGCAAAAATTCAAATTCACATGCATGTATGCTAACATTATGCCTAAGCATGAAATGCAAATTTTTTTCTAACTCTCTCATTGCTATTTTCTCTATTACAGGAATCTTGGGTTCTAACCCTTAATATGGGGATGAGATGTTACATATAAGATATCAATTGGATGATGATAGATAACTAATAATCCTTGTTTGACTTGGATTCAAAAAGCTATTTTGGATAATGTTCTAGATGTTATGGAATCCTATCTTGAATAGATATGTATCTTGAGAAGATGTGTGGTGGATTACGTTAATGTGTGGTTGAAGGGCATAACTAGAATTTCCTTGTGAATTAATTGATCTTTGTGAAAAACTAATGTGTGCAGTTTTTGGGTGTGTGAGACCTGCGACTAATGGCTTTGGAGTGTATTATGAGTGCTTTGAGTGGAATGTGTGTGTATTGAAGTAAAGTGTGTGTTATCCATATTGTGCGTAGAAGTGAAGACCTCTTGGTGATGTTAGGAACATGGGTTTTGTCGTATCCTTGGTGAATTAGAAAACTTGCATTGAGAGGTATATGGGTGTGTAATAGTAAAGATATTGACAGTGTTATTTTCGAATGTGGCCAATTGGTTTGATGATGAATTGATTTCAGGTGTGAGATATCTTGGTTTGTTGATTGATGGGTTGTTATTGTAGCTATAGGTGTCCTATACAGCTGCGTTGACATCTGGATATGAACTGCATATTTATGTGTTTTTCGTGATATGTTCTTTGCTTGATTGATAGCAATTAAAGGTGTACAATGTGTGTTTTCTAATTGGAAAATTCACAATTCTGTATTGATTATATGGGGATAGCTCATGTTGAACAGTCATCCTTATAGAATGGCTCACGGTTGGACTAACTAGTGTCTTGTTGGGGATTGTTTGGTGGCTATGCAGCTGTAACTTTGTTATACGTTTTGTGTGAATCAACCTATAGTGTCGGAACACTTTCAAATCTCTTTTAGAGAAGCTAAACGTATAGGGAAGTTGTTCTGTTTGAATTTCAAGTTTGTTTAGATTTTGTTATTAATTTCTTTAAACACTTGAGTCTTTTATCTATTGTCTTTTAATTAATAGATTGTTGAGATAAATTATTTGTGGAGGTTAACACGAGTCAATCGTGTTATCAAGTGTGAAAATTTTTTACGGGAAGTGAAGCTGAGAGATAGAGTCAGAGGCTAAGTGGTGTCGGCTCAGTAAATTTTTTAGTAAATTTATTATACTTTGGTGAAAATAATTAGGCTTTGTGAGGGCTCTGTAGACGTAGACAATGTATACCGAACTACATTAATAAATCTCGATGTTGATTTATTTTTTATTTTTAAACTTTTCTAATTTTTTGTATTTGTTAGAAATGAATCGAAAAATTTGCGAAACTAAATACATCCTTTAGGATTTTTCAAGCACAATCTCGGAAGAATTAAGGAAGCTGAGAATTTTTGAAATGGAAAGCTAGCAAGTAGAGTAAAATGTACTGGAATAAGATTTAGAGGTAGATATGGTTGACAAATACAAATACAGAAAGATCTTGGAAGATCACAAGGCTTATCAGACAGGCGAACTATTTCTCAAAACTTGGTAGTAAAAGACGTATGAAATCTGTCATCAAAGCATTAAGCAAGTTTGGACAAGATAGCGAGTCGTGTCCAATCATCTCTTACATTTTTTCTTGATTTTCTCTATGACATCTTGAAGGGAACGGGTTTCTAATATTGAGTTCGTAACGGGCGGTCCGCACAGCTTTGGGCCTAAATACTGGTGATGAAGGAAGCGCACACCAGGTATTTGTTTAATTGACTAGAAAGAACGTCTCTTTTTAGATAAGGTCACGCGTTAAAAAACGAAACAGAACTGTTCTCTTGTCCATGACGTTGTGTTCTCTTGTCCATGGGGTTGGGTAAGTTGGAAGCTTAATAAGTCTGGGATATGCATGGGGTGTTAACCGGTGCAAGGTTGGTTCTTATAGCATTCTTTTGCACTGTTTCGATGCATTCTTCTGGCTTGCAAATTTGGAAAAGTAAGTAAATAAACTGTGATAAACGGAAATGAGAAATCGTCAGGAGTGCGTCATTTTGTTTATAGTTCTGGTGGATAGTTTTTGTGGACAGTGGAAGCTTCAACTGGTGGTGAAACTCAACTTCCTGGCTTGTGTGGTTGTTAATTATCATTTTTGATCTTTAGAGTGGCAGGCTTGGTGGATTAAGTTGTGCATGATTGGAAGTTAATGCCAAAGCTAATACCAATCCTAGGAGCATTAGACGGATAGTTGTCTTAACGCTAGCCTTTCGTTAGTGGCCATTGTTCTTGAAAGGTGTACTAATAGATGTAGTTGATTTGTGTTTTCTGTATATTTGTAATATAAGTGAAGAAACCTATTTACACCCATGGATGATAGGTGTATAAAGAAAGTATAACAAAGAGAATAATTACAGATTGCTAAAAATATGTGATTGTGCTTTTATTGTGCTCCTGAGATTGCTCTATGAAAACAGGTTTTATGACCATGGTTGCATTTTGGGATAGTGGCATTGTGAGATGGAGAAACAACGTATTTTTTCTTTTTTTTTTTATTTGAGAGAGAGAGAGAGACATATGAGATGGTTGTTTTTCACCTGGTCTGTTGTGAAACCCCCATTGTGGTTCATGCCATTATTTTATCTATCTGATTACCATTAAGTGTGAAGCTTAAACATATGCATGCAGTGTTCACTAGAATGACTAAATTAATGCTTTTCTTCCATCGTTAGAGGTTGGTTATAATGTCTAACACCGAATATGGCAGCATCCATAAATGTTATTTTCTATGATTATGACCATGATATACCAAAATTTGGGATTTCCTTCAAGTAGTGTGAAAAATACCTTAACATGTACCAGCTACCTGAAATGACTTTACTCACTAAGCATAAATATAGGTGGGTTGATTGTTTTCTGGCTTGTACCTTGAGGTAAGGAATTATCTACGCTTTCTCTTCTTTCTGGTTAAACCTTGGGTTAGGAAGTTTCATTTTGGTTCCAGTCAAACCCCATCTACATTTCATTTCTGAGATGTATCAGAGGCACCTGGCCTTTAGGGGCTCATCTATGCATGTACAGTATTAGCTTATACAGAGGACAGATTTTACAAACAGTCAACAAGATGCCGATTGTTAAACTCTTAGTTAACTTCTAATATTAAGAGTAATCTTCTGAATTATGCATCATGTCTAGCGATACTTTAGCATGATAAAATGAAATTAATTAGCAATTGGTTGAACGATTGAAAATTTTTATACATATGTAGGCTACTTCCTTAAAACAAAGTTACCATTATGTGTTCCCTAAAGCAGTCATTTTGTCTTGAGCAGATTATCCTTGTGGATTAGAAAGGGTAAGCAAAACCTGTAATCTCCTCATTAGTTAATTATGGTTGGTTTCAGTATTTCTTTTACCCATTTACATTTTGGATCCCTTAAACAGGGTACTTTAAATAACAGAAGTTAGTGATCTTAGGAGTATTGAAAGTGCTCATCTCCGTGTCATATTGAGACAGTCAACACATTATGTTTTGGATTTTGTATAAGTTAAGTTGGCAACATCGGACCTGATACCTAATATGTTCTTGGACGGCAAAGTTCTTTTATTATGTGGCAAAAGTAGTCAAATTATTATTGCCACTTCTCATAATTATCAATACGTGATGATAACTTTAGTTTTTAATACTGGTGCTTCAGCAGGATTTTCATTGAACTGCATCAAGGTATTAAATTCTTCACTTGAAAGCTATTAATGGTTTCTCAAGTGACATGTTTAGCCGATGGCTTGGAATTCGGGCACAGGTTACAAGCCAATTCTGTTTGTCCATTGCGTTCCAGCTCAAAGGAGGAAGGGGCATTGCATGCAACAACTTTCTTAGTGAACAACAGGGTTAGGGCAGGATCAAACAGAACAAAATCTCAAAAGCCTTTTTTTCAAACGCTCAAGTCTCTAACTAGATCAGGCAAGCTTGAAGAGGCTGTTCAGCTGATTGAATCCTTACCACCAAATTTGAGAAATACTGATACATATTCCATTGTTCTACACGCATGTATCTCCCACAAAGCATTGGAACATGGCCGAAGACTCTACTTGGAACTCCTTGCTAAAGATCAGCATAGTCAAAGGCTTCTTAAAGAAGCTACCTTAAAGTCCAAGCTTATCACTCTGTTTTCTGTCTGTGGTTATCTTGAGGAGGCAAGGGGCATTTTTGAGGATACCTTCAATAGTGAAAAAGTGCATGAGTCAGTATGGGTTGCAATGGCAATTGCGTATTCCAGGAATGGATGCCTCAAAGAGGCTCTACTTCTTTACACTGACATGTTGTGGCATCATGTGAAACCGGGTAATTTTGCATTTTCCTTAGCATTGAAAGCCTGTGCAGATTTGAACGAAATTGATATAGGTAGAGGAGTTCATGCCCAGGTGATAAAATCTTATGAAGAACCCGATCAAGTGGTAAATAATGCTCTTTTGGCCTTATATGCAGAGTGTGGGTGTTTTAATGAGGTTCTGCAGCTTTTTGGTAAATTGCCCGAGAGGAATGTTGTTTCTTGGAACTCATTAATTGCGAGCTTGATCAAACAAGATCAAGTTTTTGAGGCACTTAATCTATTCAGAAGGATGCAAAGAGAGAAAATGGGATTTAGTTGGGTTACCCTAACTTCAATTTTGGCAGTTTGTGCACGGTTGACAGCCCTGCACTTTGGGAAAGAGATACATGCCCAAATTGTCAAATCCTGTAGAAGGCCTGATATCTTATTACTAAATTCGCTAATAGACATGTATGTGAAATGTGGAGTGGTTCACTATGGTAGGATGCTGTTTAATAGGATGAGAAATAAAGACTTGACAACATGGAATACTATGTTGACTGGATATGCAATCAATGGATGTATGGATGAAGCAATGGGGCTGTTCAATGAAATGGTTTCTTCCGGTACGAGGCCTGATGATGTCACCTTTGTTGCATTGTTATCAGGTTGTAGCCATGGGGGGCTTACAGAAACTGGGCAGGCCTTTTTCCGTAAAATGGAGATGGATTTTGGTATCTCCCCTACTTTGGAACACTATGCCTGTTTAGTTGATATCTTAGGTAGAGCTGGAAAACTTGAGGAGGCACTGGAGGTAGTTAGAAACATGCCTATGAAACCTGGTGGTAGCATATGGGGATCATTGCTCAACTCCTGTCGTCTCCAAGGTGAGGTCTCTCTTGGAGAAGTTATTGCAAGGCGGTTGTTTGAGATTGAACCAAATAATGCTGGGAATTACGTGATACTCTCCAACATTTATGCCAAAGCAGGGATGTGGAACTCTGTCAATATGGTTAGAGAGATGATGCAAAGAAGAGGTATCAAAAAAGAAGTTGGATGTAGTTGGGTAAAAGTAAAGAACAAAGTTGAGACTTTCGTGGCTGGTGGGGGTACCGAGTTCCGTAAATCTGTGCAGTATAAGAAAATGTGGTTTGAGTTGGCCGAAGCAATGGAAACTCATGGTTATGTGCCTGATACAAATGTTGTGCTTCATGATATAGACGAAGCAATGAAATCAATATGGGTATGTGGGCATAGCGAGCGATTGGCTACTATGTATGCACTCATAAACAGTGGTGCAGGAATGCCCATCAGGATTGTAAAGAATCTTCGTGTTTGTGCAGATTGCCACTCATGGATCAAGGTCGTTTCCCAAGTGACAGGAAGGACAGTTGTTTTGAGAGACACAACTCGCTTCCACCATTTCAAGGATGGTGAATGCTCCTGTAAGGATTACTGGTGAAAATATTACATTAGTTCCTTCATCGAAATCAATTGTACCACAGTAGTATAGTATATAATTTCTAACTAAACCCCTTGAGATTATAAAATAAACTCACTACTTTCAAAGTGAAACAGATAAAGCGTGACTTCGAAGGCTTTAAGCAGGGAATTAGGAGGGATATCTTACATTGTTATCTTTAGGCTTGTTGAGTGCCCAGAATAAAGTGAGTTTAAACATGATTTGCAAGTAGTCCGCTACAATTTTTGTTGATAGATTGAGGTATGGTTTTTTTTTTTTCAACTTACACTCCACTCCACTCCACACCTTTTGCATTTTGCTTTTAACTTTATTAGATTCAGGGGTAGTAACAAGCCGGGTTAGTCCTGATCCCTCTAAGATTGGAGCTTGAGCCTTATTTCAAATATTGTCAAAGATATTTTGAACTGGTAATTTTTGGTTAAAATGATCAAATTTGAACTTGATCTATTAATTGCAAGATAATAATGTCTAAGTTTTGTCATGTCCTAATTGTGTCTTACAATTTTTTTTTACTTTTAAAATTTATATTTTATTTAAATTAATTAGATGATGTATAAATATTATTTTATTAGTCTAAGTATCTAATATTTATATTTAATGTATATACTATCCTTACTTATATGTGTTGGTTTATGCCCTTGCAGCTAATTTTTTGATTGTATATGTATTTGTATGAATTTTATTTTTATTCAATAAAAGACATTCTTTATCTTTGTGTATTTGTTAATTATTTAATTATTAATCATAAAGATAAAATCACTGGAATAATTGTTATGCAATTAGAAATTATAATGTGATTATAATTATGAGATTCAAATTGCATTTTGTATTATTCCTAAAATGTTCCTAGTTATAGTTTTCATCAAGACAAGGTATTGATGAAATAGTTATACTGGCACATATTTGTTTTTTCTTATAAAGAAAGTAATCGATCTCACAGATTAAAGTATGGAGATATTTAAACAAATATATAGGTGCTTATTAGAGAATAAGTTCACTAAACTGACACAATTATGAGAATCTCAAATGAAACATTACTTGTGTGTCTGTGGATTATCTCATTATGATAGTTGTATAATTGATCCTTAGATTTGAGATTACCAAAGTTATCTCATGTAGGAATTACTATGTGTTGATGCTATTTATGTTCCATTCTTAGAGTAGTTTAATTCGGTAGTTATTAGATATAGTATGATCTATGTGGAGATAGTTGAGTAAATCAATAAAGAATTCGTTATCCTAAAATAATTAGAGAGAATGTTCTATTGTTCTTGATTACTAATAATTTTAGGAATCTCTGGTTAGAGTAAATTAAAATTTGGAAGAGTTGTTTTCAAATATCAATTATAAATTATTTATTAATTAGCAAGAACGATCATGATTGGATTATTTAGAGTATACACAAATTTCATACTCTAATTCTAATTAGAACATTAGATGACGAAAGGATTAATTTATACATTATAGTCATGCATAGACAGGTTAAGTCAAACCACTTTGACATTCCTAATATTTGGGTGGTTATGACATGTTACTAAACGTCAATCATAATATATGATTATAAATTGTTTAATTAGAGAATTAAAGATAAATTAAAAGAAGTTTTAATTTATCTGATTCTAATTATGAATTCTAATTATAATTTATAATCATTGCCAACATATTAGGATCCTAATGAATCACACATAAAAGGTTTATAAAGGAGAAAATGAAATTTGAATTAAGTTGGATTTAATTGAAAAGTTTTAAAAACTTTAAGGGTCAATAAGTGATATTTGATCTTATAAGGATTAATTCATAATTATAATAAAAGTTTGACTTTAGTTGTAATTTTAATAAAATCCA
>JAOSBK010000005.1:14060055-14071507 GCA_027568895.1 Erythroxylum shatona | reverse complement strand
GTAAACACCAGTTAATTTCATTTCATAAACTTTACACACACTCTCTGTGGGATCGACCTAGACTCACCACTGCTACAGTAGTAGTCTAGTTATTTTATTTTGACTAGCGTTACGACACGCGGTCAACGTTTGAGGTAGATCAGTACACAAGATAATGTAATCCGCGTTATACAAGATATGAAATTTTAATATGTAAAAATACTATTGAATTAAAATTTTAAGATTTTATATTTATTTTTTAAAATAATGAATGGCTAGTTGTAATTGATTGATTTCTAATTTTTATTTTATAATATATTTTAAATTAAATATATTTTAAATTAAAAATAACTATTTTATTTACTAAAAATTATATGGGTACGTTAGCATAGACGCACCAAACCGATATGACCGTTATAGATGCATGGGAACTAATGATAGAAGTTAATGAATCATAAGTTGACTAACATTTTAATACCTTTGATTAGTATTATAAAATTAAGTATAATTCCAAATTAAAAATATATGTTATCCTATATAGAGAGAAAAAAGAGATTATGTCTTGTTTGTGAATGTGTTACTATATTCTATTGATGTTTTGATTGTCTACCTAGAGCCTTTTAGTCATTTGGTTCAACAATTTTTTAACTAATATATTCAATTAACAACAATCAATGTAAATAAAGATGATGAAATTGCTTAATGTAAATCAATTAAATAATTAAGCAATAATTTATAAAGGAAAAGACAAAGAGAATGCAAATTAATTTATAATAGTTTGACAAACAAGTGTTACCTATGTCTACTCTCCTAAGACTCTTCTTAAACTCTTCTTTCAAGATGAATAACCTTGTTATAATCTTTTTCGATAAAGAGAAACCCTTTTTACAAGGTGAAGAGCAACTTTAATCTCACTTAGATTACCTACAAAGACAATAATATATTTCCCAAACCAAATATTATAACTCAAAGTTACTTACTTTTATCATTTGATAACTCCAAAATAGCTCACTCATGTAAATACAAAATAATGATGCTCAAATGATTGAAAAGTACTTTAAAATGTGCATATATGACACATAAAATCTTCTTGATACTAAAACCAATGAGGAAAAAACCTATTTATATTATTTTATTATTTTAAGATCATTCCTAATCGTTGAAGCCAAAAACTAGCCGTTACAATGGCTATCTGTAATGCATTGGACCAGTATGCAATAAAATTTCTAGATTCACTAGCTGTTAGAATATTGGCCAACCTGTAGACATATTGGATTATTAATATGGCATATTGATCGGCTATTACATTAACCAATGTTACATTAAACTCACAACACATCAAATTTAACAAATTTAACTTATATTGGTCGACTACTAATTCATATAAGTCGATCAATGACCCAAAAAATATGATTTTAACATCTTAAACTACTCAAACTCAATTTCATTAATGCACTTATGAATTAAACACTTCTCAAAATGTTCCCTAAAGGGTGTCTGAAGAACAAGAGATTTTTTTTATTAAATTCAAAATTTTCAATGCCTCTTAATGAATATACATACTCATGTAATGAAATAAAATAAAATGTTTGTGCATGATAAGTCTTTTAAAGTATCAAATTAACAAAATGAGGTTACAATTAATATTACAAACTAAAGAAGGCCCTTGGTAAGTCTTGATCTTCTTGTGTTCTTAGTTTGATATTGATTTCAAAAGTTGTAACCTTCAAATTCTTTTTATTAACTTCATAAGCTATATTCTTAAGTTGGTGATTTCATCTTATTCTTATGTTATTAAAGTTAACGCATTTAATATACAAGATTTCCTGTTTTGTGGGGATCCAGGGAGGGTCATAATGTACATAACCTTCCTTTTGTATTTTAACAAAAGCCAACATTAAATTCTATTTTGTAGTTTTGTTAGTACATCAAAAAATTCCCCATTAGTACTAGGGTTTGCACTCTAATAACTTACTTTTTAATTGAAAATTAAAGTCCCAAAATGCATGTATCTAACATTTTTACAAAATTATTGTTTAGCATTTTTCTGCCATAATCTAGTCGTCATTATAAACTTGATCAAATCAAGGCTGCTAATCCCAGTTGTTAAAAAATTAATTTATTCAATAGTTGTTCATAAAACTTTTTTTCAAGCTAGTTTTACACCTAGATTTAAGTAACAAATTTTGTAATTTAATTAAAACTATAATACAAACTAAGATTATGATTCTGTGGCATTTATACTAATACTAATACTATCATAATGAAACCATTTTGAAGCTGAGTATGGATAAGAAAGATCTAAATACTAATAGGAGTTATTGTATATCATACAAAACATTAGATGCCACATGATAGAATACAAAAATATCACCTCCTTTATTAACAAAAAGAATACAAAAAACGTTCACTTGTACAGAACAACAAATAAGTGAACAGTTTCTTGCTTTCTAATCCCACCTATCTTCCATATTGGATTAGTTACAGCTGAGAGACAGAAATCTGCAACTGAAAGAATGTAAATGAAGTGTTTTTGGAATTAAACTCTAAAAGAAAGAGACCTATTCTACAGGAAGAAACGAAGCCATGACATACTCTAATATTTTCACTTTTACAAATCATGTTAGCTAAAGTAGTGGCTCCATCTATATAGGAACTAACTCAGCTGTAAATATGTATATATATGTACATGTATCTGAGTGAAGATAGAGCAGTATCAATAAAATATATTTTGCCTTCACTTCTCATTATGGTATCAGAAACAACCAAACGGTCAAAGTTTGTTATAACTAGGAAGATGATGAAATAATTTTTCATACAAAGGGTGGAACTTTAGGTAGGGTATGGGCATGCAGTTGATTAGGTATATTGTTGTTTGAAATGTTGTGGTCTAATATTTAAGAGGTAATGATGAATGATGAAGAAGAGTGAGTCCAGTTTCAACCACATGTCGATATTTCCTTTCAACTGTGCTGGTGATTTGTGGAGTGTATGGTGGTGACTGTAAGTGTTGAATCCCATTAGTTGAGAGAATATGAGACAGTCCTACATATTCACCACCTCCATCTGAGTATATTGTCTTTATTTGTACCTGAAAAAAATTTTCAAGGAGAGTTTTGAATTTTATGAAGACATTATTGATATCAAACTTTTATTTAAATGGATAAAGTCAACTATACTTGGTGTAGTAATCCATAAAAATAACATAATATCTGAAGTTATCAAAGGAGAGAAAAGGAGCTAGACCCTAAACGTCTGTGTTTATAACTTCAAGAGGTGAGTTACATTGAATTTGTGCCAAAAGGAAGCCTATGGCTTTTATTACTAAGACAAGCATCACAGTGAGTTGAACTAGAGTTAATTTTTGAGATAGAAATCTTGATAGGAAACTTGCATAGAGGGTTATAAGATGGATGACCTAGCCTCTGGTGCCAAATGTTTGGAGTAATGATGGTTGAATTGTGGAGAGAAGTGACAAGAGTAGGAGTTGACTATAGAGGCCATTCATAAACATCATTTTTATTCTGGTCGCAGACCAAGGATGCCCCCGTATTCAGATCCTTAACAAGGAAAAAGTTTGGAAAAAAATTCAATGGAAGTAGAGTTAGTCTTACAGAATTTAGAGACAGACAAAAGATTATTTGAAATTTGTGGTGAGCATAAAGCATTGTTTAACTGAAAAAATTTGTTGGAGGAGGGTATAAAAGTTGAGCCTGTATGTGTGATTGGAATGACAATACCATCTCCCACTATGATGTCTTTATTGCATTCATATTCAGAATGGACCGAGAGATTGTTCAGGTCTGATGTAATGTGATGGGAAGAGTCTGAATCAACTATCCAGGAATTGCAGAAAATAACGGTCATTCCAGAAAATAGCGGTCGTTCCTATCATTGCTATATGTAACGTTTTAGAGCGAGAAAGTTTTAAAGCGAGATAAGTTGGCGATCTTTGTAAGTGCAACTGACAGTGAACTCTCACGTCTCTTTGAGTTTCCCTGGCGGAGCTCGGGGAGAATATGGATGCCCTCTACAATGAGGGCACCAAGCGAAGAAGGGGCACACCAGGAAACGAGATGATGACGTTGCCGCACCCAAGCCGTCGTACAGCACGGCTGTGACAGGTGGAGCATCTGCGGATCTGGTGGAGGGGGGCCATGCTTGGCCGGAGGACCTTCCGGTTGAGGTAGAAGAGGGGGACATCACAACCACCGTCGAGGACCATGGGGGTAGCATTATTCTATCCCAGCAGATGCGTACCAAACTGGATAACCAGTAGAAGCTTGCTGTCGTGGTTAAGTTGCTGGGACGACAGATAGGGTACCGGACTCTCCTGGGCCGTCTGAGAAGCATGTGGCAGCTGCGTGGTCCGATGAAGATGGTGGACCTTGACAACAACTTCTACCTGGTGAAATTCAAAGAAGAAGCAGATTATCTGCATGTCCTTACCGATGGGCCGTGGCTGGTTTTTGGGCAGGTCCTCGCCTTTCAGCGCTGGAGCCCTGCATTCCGCCCGACGACTGCGCAGGTCTCACGCGTTGTCGTCTGGATTCGTTTCCTGAATCTGCCCATCGCTCGATACCATCCATTGATCCTTCAAGCCCTTGGGAATCTAGTAAGGAGCACGGTGAAGTTGGATGATGCAACGTTGCTGGCCATGCAAGGTAAGTATGCCTGTGTTGCCGTTGATATTGATTTGAGCTTGCCTCTGAAAACACAGGTTGAACTGGACGGGGAAACGCTGATGGTTGCCTACGAGGGCCTCCCTCAGGTGTGTTATTCATGCGGCAAAGTTGGCCACCCTACATTCTCCTGCTCCCGCACGTCCCCGGCAGCCAGTTCTCCTTTAACTCAGACGGCCCCCCACAGTGCACAGGCAGAAGACACTCAACGGCTACTGGAGGAGCACGCAGGCAGGAAGGAGACAGCCACGCCCAACGAGTATGGGCCATGGGCCATTGTACAAAGACGAGCTCCCAAGCAGACAAGACAAGCGTAGGGGCCCAGGCGTCAGTCTGGGGCATAGTCCCAAGGCTCCAGATATAACGTCCTCATGCCTAAAGTAGCTAACGAGGAAGTGACCCCTAGTCCCTTTATTATTCCTAACAGTGGTACTTTCACAGGTTTTGGGTAGCGGTTCTAGTTGTCGAATTTCGTTGACTCGAGTACGATTACCCCCAATGGGGGGGCATCCACTTCAGTAGCCCACAAGTCCAAGAAGCCCTCCAAAGGTAAGGTAGGTTCGCAGACCCCACTGACCCGAGGGGATAGGGTTAGGTCTCACAGGACTGCTCAGCATGAGGCCTTGGCCCAAACGGTCCAGCTCCAACCCACCAGTAAGGTTAGGAATTTGTTTGTGAAACTTTTGACTCACTCCGAAATGATTTGTGATAGCCAGCTATTAGCGGCTTCGGAGGTTCGACCCGCGGAGGGGCTTCAACTAATGGAGGGTGTCACTGCACCAGCAGACGCGACCAGCCTGCAAACTGGCACCGCCGTCCTACCGCCATCCTACCCTCCAGATTTGGTGTCCCCTTCTGAGGAGCAGCCTGGCCCCACAGAATCGAGCCGAGATATGGAGTTGATCCTACCCGACCAGCCTGCGGACCAGTGGGAGGTGCAAGGCGATGTCATCGGGGTAGCCCCGATGCAGGGTAACGATTTATGATTCCTGTTTTTATGTCAATTTTAATCTGGAATTGTCAAGGGGAAGGAGGGTCGGAATTCCAGACCCTTCTGCTAATTACATAAGTAATTACAAACCGGGTATCCTAGCCTTGCTGGAACCTCGGATTAGCGGAGCTCGGGCCGAGAAAGTGATCAATTCCCTTAGTTTTGACTTTTCTTTCAGGGTTGAAGCCAAAGGTTTCTCTGGTGGGATTTGGCTGCTTTGGCGAGCTGCGTTTGATCTTTCTATTATCATCGCCCATCGTCAATTTTTGCATACTTCGATCACCTATGAGCACACTCACTTTGACTTCACAGTCGTTTATGTTAGCCCGCAAGTGGCCTCGCAGTCCATGCTCTAGCCTGCGTTATCTTGGATTGGCTGCTCTTCCCAACGCCCCTGGATTGTGGGCGGTGATTTCAATGCAAAGCTGGAGATTTCTGACAAATGGGGTGGCGCTACTTCTCCTCACGTGGTGAGTCATCGGTTTAAGGAGTGGGTCCATCGATGTGGGCTTCACGACTTAGGCTTTCTTGGATCCAAGTTCACTTGATGTAGAGGCACAGTTCAAGCTCATCTCGATCGAGTGTTCGGCTCGACTGACTGGCTGACTCAGTTTCCCCACACGGTGAACCGCCACCTCCCCTTCCTTGGATCCGATCACCGCCCTATGCTACTTCATTTATTCCATACCCCTCCTCGGCTCCATGGTTCACCTCCCTTTCGGTTTCAAAACGCATGGCTCACGCATTCCCAATTCTCGGAGGTGGTAGTTGAGCATTGGCTCGCTCAGGAGGCGATGATGAGTGCATCTTTGGCACTTTTCACTAAGCATCTTCAGACCTGGAACACGCGGGTGTTTGAGCACATCTTCTACCAGAAACACCGACTCCTCGCCTGTCTAAAAGGGATCCAGTGAGCCTTGACTCGTGCTCCCTCAGATTCCCTGCTCGATCTGGAAGACACTCTGAGTCAAGAGCTGATGCAAGTTTTAAGCGAGGAGGAACTTTTTTGGCACCAGAAAGCCCTTTGCGATTGGCTTTCACAGGGGGATCGGAACACCAAGTATTATCATACGCTCACCCTAGCCAAGAGAAAGCAACTGCGGATCGATAGACTTTATGATGAGACTGGGAACCTTGTTACGGATCCCACCCAGCTGCGTTTGCTTGTCCAGAACTTTTTTGTCAAGCTCTACCATCTCGATGATGGGCTGTCCTTGACATTCCCCCTCACGGGAGCCTTTTCGCGTCTTTCGGAGGAGACGGTTCAGGAGCTCGCCCTCCCTGTTCAGAAAAATGAAATTCGCCGTGCGATTTTTGCCATGAACCCCAACAAAGCCCCGGGCATCGATGGATTTAATGCGCTTTTTTTCCAAAAACAATGGGCAACGGTCTGGCCGACGGTGGTGGCCTTTATTCAGGCTATTTTCCGGATGGAAAGATGGGAACCGGACCTGAATCACACCCTTTTGGTCCTTATCCCCAAAATCCAATCCCCAAGTCGGCTCTCTCAATTCCGTCCGATTAGCTTGTGCACTGTCCTTTATAAGGCCATTTCTAAAGTCATTGTGCACTGCTTGAAACCCATATGGACTAGTTAGTCGCGGCCAACCAATGCAGTTTCATTCCTGAGCGATAGATTACGGACAATATTATTATAGCTTAGGAGGTTATTCACACTATGCGGCGGAAAACGGGCAAGACTAGGTTCTTGGCCCTGAAAGTGGACTTGGAAAAGGCTTATGACCAGCTGCGATGGTCATTTCTTCACGACACGTTGGTCAATATTGGGCTTCCAGACAATTTAATCTAGGTCATCATGAAGTGCGTCACGACGGTGTCGATGCAGGTCGCCTGGCAAGGCACTGTCTCTGATTTATTCCAGCCTTCGAAGGGACTTCGACAAGGAGATCCCCTTTCACCTTATCTCTTCGTGCTTTGTTTAGAGCGCTTAAGGCAGCTCATTTTGAAGGAGGTGAATTGCAAGAACTGAAAGCCAATCAAGTTGACCCGCACAAGTCCTCTTATTTCCCATTTGTTCTTTGCAGATGACCTCGTCCTTTTTGCTATAGTTGAGGATACGCAGACCCAGGTGATAGCCCAAACGTTAGAGTCCTTCTGTCGTGCTTTCGGCCAGATTATTAGCACCGCCAAATCTTAAAATCTTTTTTTCCAAAAATATTCCCCAGGAGACTGCGCGATGCCTGAGCCAAGGGCTTCAGGTTCCTCGTGCTACTAATCTTGGTATGTACTTAGGGGTTCCGCTTATCCATGAGCGGACTAACCGAAACACCTACCAACACATCCTTGATGCGGCTCAGAAGAAACTTGCTGGTTGGCGCGCGAGGAGTCTATCACTAGCCGGTAGAGTTACCCTCACCCAGTCTGTCCTCTCCTCTCTACCCATGTTTACTATGCAAACGGTGCGGCTCCCACTTCGCTTGTGCGACGATCTCGAAAAAACCATGCCCAATTTCATATGGGGATCGAGGCCTGACCATTGTGGCATGCACTTGGTTAACTGGGACTCAGTGTGCCGCCCTAAAACTGAGGGAGGCCTGGGCCTTCGACGTCTTCGGGCCACTAACGATGCGTTCTTGGCAAAACTGGGTTGGGCTTTGCTTACTAAGCCCAATGTTCTGTGGGTTCAGATCCTCCGGGCAAAATATCGTTTTGATGATCGTCCCATCCCCCATTCCCTCGCCTGGCCAGGGGCCTCGATTACTTGGAGGGGGATATCAGCCTCCTGGCACTTTGTCCGGCAAGGCCTTACCTGGATCCTGGGGAATGTAGGCAAGTTTTATTTTGGCTGGACAATTGGATGGCAGGCCGAGGGCCTCTCATTCGCCTCATAACTTCTCCGGTCCCGGATCGCCTCCTTTCTGCTACAGTGGCGGATCTTACCGAAGAAAGGGGAGGCTGGAGATGGGATGAATTCCAACAGTTCCTGCCATCTGCAGTGTGTATGGAGCTGGCAACCTACTATTACTGTGATGTGGATGGCGGGTCTAATAGGATACTTTGGGGCCCGACACCTCATGGGAAGTTCACAGTGGCGTCCGCTTATGAGCTAATCG
The DNA here is from genome assembly GCA_027568895.1 of Erythroxylum shatona. Lineage (NCBI taxonomy): Eukaryota > Viridiplantae > Streptophyta > Magnoliopsida > Malpighiales > Erythroxylaceae > Erythroxylum > Erythroxylum shatona. The sequence goes on along the minus strand of JAOSBK010000005.1, from coordinate 14,062,781 downwards.
ACAGCCGTTCCACAGACACCCCGCCCAAAGTTTGGGGGATTATTTGGAAATGGCCAAGGCCGCAGCGGATCCGGTTGTTTCTCTGACTGGTCACTCAACGCTGACTTCTGACCAATCAACAACGCGTGGCCCGCCATATGGCCCACGATAGCCGGTGCCACTTTTGCGGCCAGGAAGAATCCCTTCTCCATGTCCTGCGCGACTGCTCGCTCGTGACAGGGCTCTGGCGACTTTTCCATTCAGCGGTGGTTGACACAGCATTTTTTCAACAGGACGTGGAAACGTGGCTGGTGTCAAACCTCACGAGATACTCCCCTGTCCAGCAGGAAGCGTGGTCCACCATTTTAGGGGTCACCTATTGGTTCCTTTGGAAATGGCGAAATGGGAGCGCGTTTGACCCAACTTTTGCATGGCCGTCGGTGGGAATCAAAATCATTTTAGATTACGTCGGTTGGCTAGCCTACGCATGCGCTATGGAGGGTTGCGTGTTTCCATCCCAAGGTCTGCCCATCGGCTGTCTAGTGGGTTGGACTAAACCGCTGGAGGGATGGGTGAAAGTCAACACCGATGGTGCGGTTCACCGCGGGACCACTCAGGCATCTGCTGGGGGCTTAATTAAGGATCACCATGGCCATTGGTGTGGGGGCTTTCAGCATTTTATCGGACGAGGTTCTCCCCTGTTTGTCGAACTTTGGGGTGTCTTCTCGGGTCTTACTTTGGCTTGGGAGTTGGGCTATAGATGAGTCGTTGTTGAAACTGACTCTCGAGAGGTTGTTCACATTCTTAATTTCTCTCATTGTGTTTTGACTGAGAAAACCTTTTTGGTGCCAGGTATCAACGAGTTTTTTCATCGCGACTGGGAGCTCCACCTCCAGCATGTCGCCCGGGAAGCCAATCACTGTGCTGACAGATTGGCGAGACTTGCGGCCTTCCTCCGACCCGGTCTTCATGTTCTCCAGGACCCTCCTCGGGGCCTCCAGGAGCAGATTTCTAAGGATGCTCGCGGAGTTTTGTACCCTAGAGCTTTAAGTTAATTTTGTATTTTCCCTAGTAAGCAAAAAAAAAACTAACCAGGAATTGCATTTGCTATTGACCTTAGAATTGGTGACGTTTGCTTGAGGCAAACTTGGAGAAGAAAATGGAAGAAAATTTACAGTCTGTCCTACTTTGTCACAAAGCTGACAAATTGGACGTTGATTGGAAGAACGATTAGGACACCATGAAAAAGGAATTAAGGAGTTAATATGTGGGTTATAGTTATAAGGTGAGTAGGTATTAGTGTATGGAGGACATGTGTCGGTTTAAGAAGTGTTGTTTTGTAAAGAAGATTTTGGTTGAGTGTTGGACCCACGATTGTCATTAGCATTGCACTGACGTGGTTTTTGGCTGAAAGATCTTTGGCTATATTGAGTTGTAATGGGAGTTGTATTTTTCTGATCTTCTTCCCGTTTGATGAAATTCTCATGATCACGAAGTTTATTGTGGGGTTCTTCAAAAGTCAGTTGTCTCTCATGCTTAGATTGCGGTATTATAATCACTGTTTAATCCATTCAACGTATGTGCAACTACCTAAGCATCGCTTAGAAGGTGGCCTATCAAGGCCAAGTCATTAATGATCATATTGATTGCTTGCATATTTTTAGCAACAGAGATATATCATAATAATTTAGCCTCTGATAGTTCCCTCCTTATATATCATAATAATTCAGTTCTTATATAGTATCTTTTAGTCTATGTTAATGATATTATCGTCATAGGAAACCAAACTCACTACTACCACATTTATACAATCCCTTGCTTCACAATTTTCTCTAAAAGATTTAGGTCCCCTTCATTATTTCTTGGGCATGGAAGCTCACATCACCTCTCAAGGTCTTTTCTTATCCCAACATAAATACATCATTGATTTAGTAAGCCAAACTAACAAGCTTGATGCAAAAGCTATATATGCCCACCCCTCTCAACACCGAAGTTGCCTTAACTCTACATGATGGTACAACTAAAACCAATCCCACCGAATTTCGAAAAACTCTTGGCTCACTTCAATACTTGTCCCTAACTCGACCTGATATATGTCATAATCATGCATAATCTCTTTATTATCCATTGGTCAGCTGTTAAACATTTTCTACGTTATCGTTCACTTTGGCATACATTTTTAAAAAAATAATAGTCTCACTCTTCATGTTTTTTCAAACTCCGATTGGGCCAGGAATTCAGATGATTTTACATCTACCTCAGCATTTATAGTTTTCATTGGCAGTTCTCCTATTGATTGGGCATCCAAGAAATAAAAACCATTGCTCGTAGCTCCATCAAAGCAGAGTGCCAACCTATTGCATCCACCACAGCTGAGTTAAATTGGATCATGAATTTCCTCAAACAACTACATCAACCCTTCACATCACCACCGTCGACTATATATTGTGACAATCTAGGTGCCACATATCTTGGCCAAAATCCCATATTCCATTCTCGTATGAAACATGTCGCCCTTGATTTCCACTTTGTCAGACAATAGGTAAATCAAAACCAGCTGCGCGTTTCTCATGTCCATACCAATGACCAACTTGTAGATTCTCTTACAAAGACAGTTCCGAAGAAACAATTCCTATTATACAGGTCCAAGATTGGCCTCCATGACGGAAGCTCAATCTTGCGGGGGCATGAAAGACCTATTTTACAGGAAGAAACGAAGCCATGATATGCTCAAATATTTTCAGTTT
>JAOSBK010000005.1:14031320-14049157 GCA_027568895.1 Erythroxylum shatona | reverse complement strand
ATTATCGATCCTCATTTGATTTGGGTAGTCATAATGTCTTGCTAGAGGCCGCTTATGACTTATGGGCCTTGAAGTGTAATCAAGCCCATTGCCAACATCAAATGAGCCTACAGGGTCGCACACAAAGAGTGATGTGATCTGGGCTTATTCTCTTCGGCCTAATTTATTAGGCATTGAATAAATATATGTGGATATATTTATTAAGCTAGATTGAAATAAGTTGTCGGGCTTTTATTATATGAGATAATATAGGCCGAAACTTATTGGGCTTCAATAATTCTAATGGGTTTAGGATTATGATGTCCTTATTCCTAATAAGAATAGGAATTAGGGTTTTTTTTATAAATTGAGAAACTTATATCTCATTAGGTATGAGACAAAAACCCTAGCCACCTTCGTTCTTCTTCTGAGAGAAAAATTATGCAGCCTTCAAAAGGGTTTTATTAGAACGTGTTAGCAGACATTAGCCATTGCCAAGATCGTTCATCCTCGTGTGGATACCGGTAGAGGATGTTCGCGCACTGCAGCGTCTACAAATCTGAAAAGAAACAAATACCAATCCGCATCAAGAGGTAATTTCGTACATATTAAAATAATTCGGTTATACATCTTGTTGTGTAGTATGGTTCATTCCGCTGCGTATTGTGAATATCAGGGCTATAGGCGATCCAACATAAGCAAGATCAAGTAAGCAAGAAAAATTGCTAAAAAGAAGCAAAAAGTTCATGCCTACATGTTACTTTTGTGGTGTAAAAGGTGACATAAGGCCAAATTGTTACAAGCTGCTACAAATGCTATTCCATAATGTTCAAAACAGGAAGTTCAAACATTCTTGGAAGAACTTTTAGCAGGAGAAGCCACCAAAATAGATTTGGGTTAGAAAGAACCAACCGGAAGTACTTATGGCTTTTAAATCAATGCATGACACTTCTCACATATGGTATTTTGACAGTGGGTGTTCACGGTATTTGACATGTGAAAAAAGCTACTTGATGGATTATCAAAGTTGTATGGATGATCACAATACATTTGGAGATGGGAAGAAAGCAACAATAATTGGTAGAGGCATTCTTTGAATGGGTGAACTACCCCATTTTAAAAGCAATCTAGATCCACAGTTAGTTGTTTCCAGAAAAGAAACCAACCAAACAAAGGAACGTTCGGTTGTATCTGAGGAAGAAACCAACCAAACATCTGATGTAGAAACAAACTTGGCGGATAACGAAAACTTAAGGAAAAGTGATTTCAATAAGGATCTTCCATCATGAATCAAACGAGGTCATCTTTTTGAGAATGTGATTGGTAAGATTAGTGCTTTACAACTTTGAAGTTTATTAAAGTAAAAAAAAAGTTCAAAGGAGTTAATGTCTAGGTTTTTTGAGTTTTTAATTTATAGGTTTTCTAAGGTTCAGGTTATTGGTGTGTGTTTGAATTTTTCTTTACTTGCTAAATAGTAGATTTGATGGGAAAATGAGGCTCTACTTGATAATTTGAAAATTTTACTTTTGGATTTTGATTTACGAAGTTATGTCAAGAAAATGTTGAAATTTGGTTGGAGACCTCTAGGAAGATTTGAGTTTCTTTCATATGGTTTATGTGAGGAGGAGATTGATTAAGTTTGATTATGATTAGTTGAATGCATTCTTAGGGTTTATGAATTTAATCATTCATGTGCAGATGACTTTGATGTGAGTAATAATATGTTAGCTAATGTTTTAACTGGTGGCAATTTGTCATCTTGACCTTCTACTATTGCACTACATGCTTATGATTCTTCCACTACACCTCCTGCTAATTTTTATGCCTCCTTATTTGCTGAGATTGATCACATTAAAGGCATTCTTTATTTTTGACATCATTTTGTCCTAAGGGGAAGAAACTTGGATGATTGGATAATTGTTTACTTGGGATAATTGTTTCTTTGGGTATTATCTACTTATGTTAAACTTGGCAATTGTTATTGAACGTGATGTTAGTTGGAACTTGATGTTCGATTAAGCCTTTGTTTGGATCCTTATTTGCACAAGGGAAAGGAAAAGAAATATTGAGGGGAAAAGAGGAGAAAAGAATGGAAGAGAAATGTGACTTCCTTTCCTCTGTTTGTTTTCCTAAGTTATCAAAGGAGGGAATTGAAACTTATATTGGAAATTTACATATATTAGGGTTCTCTTGTTTTGGATTTCTCCTCCTTTCTCACCAATTTGAAGGGAAATATATTTGCCCCAAATTTTCCTCAGTTTCCTCTTCATTCTCTCACTTTCCCTCTGTTTATTTTTGTCCAAATGGTGAAAATCAAGAGAAGTTTAATTCTCTTTCTTTCTTTTCTCTTGCTTTCCTTCAATCCAAACAAAGGTAAGGGGGAGTGTCCAATTATCTTATTAAGGAGGGATCTTATATGTGACAAATAATGTCAAAAAGGAGAAGAATGTTAAGACATTTTATTAATTATTTTGGGCATTATTTGTAAGTAGATATAGTTGGATATATTTGGAATATCATTATGATAGGTAATCTACCTTATGTGAGACTCTTGAAGATAAGATTACATTAATGATAAAATGTTATTGGTGATAGGATTTATTTGGGATAAAATTATCATATCTTAATGAAGATAGTGTGCAAATTTTTGGTGATTTTGAAGTTGTATTTGGCAGCCTATTTTGGTAATTTGTATTACTTAAGATAGCTGGATTTTTCAATGATCTTATCCATCTTGGACAACTGTAGCATGAATTTTCCAGGGAGCTAAGTTAGTGTTTTTGTGAGGAAAAATGACAAAAAATTTAATCGATTTATGCAGTTGCGTTTCTTTGTTTTTACGTGAGCAATTGCATGCTCTATTGAGACATTTTTGGTAGTTGTGTTTCTGTATATATAGGTGAATAATTGGACTGCTGCTTAATTGTTTTTTGTGTGGGAAAACGTGCAATAAATTTTGATCAATTGGGCAGTTGTGTTTATGTGAAGCTTCGGTGATAAAACATATATTCGTTTGATGAATTTTGTGGCTGCTGTGCATGGATTTTTCAGTGACTAAATCGACAAATCACAACAGAATTTTTGGTGGATAACTTCTCATACTCTGGGTTGATGAAGCTACATATTTAGGGGATTATTTTATCTCAAAGTGTTTTTTTGGTTTATGTCTTTATTGATTTAATCACTTGAGTTGTCTCGTTCTTATTTTTATTATCAAACATTGTTAAGAAAATTCTCTGTTGAGGTTAGCATGAGATGGTCGTGTTATTAGAAGTAAAATACTTTCACAGGATGTGAGTTCAAGTAGATAATGTGAAGAGGTAAGTGGTATCAAGAGGTAAAGTCTTGTGTAAAACTATTGTACTTCGGTAAAAGTGATTAAGTTAAGTGGGGGCTCACAGACGTAGGTTGGGTGTCTCGAACAACGTTATCGAATTTCGATTGTTGATTTATTTGTTGCTCATTTAATATTTGTACTTGTGTTTTAATTGTAAAAATTGAGAGTTGCTAACACAATTGCTTTCTATTAAGCAATCATATGATCACGTAAAAACAACCACGGGAAAACTTATAAATTGCGAAGCTACATCCTTGGGGATTTTCTAAGGTATAAGTTTTGAGCCTATCTCTCCTAGTTATATCTCACCTTACATTGGGTTTTGGGTTTTTGAGTACGCTATAGTTTCTTGTTAAGTGAAGGAACTTGAATATGGTTGTTGTGGAAGACAGTTATATAGTAGAACTTTCACATTTTTCTCTGGGTTGCATTGTCAACGAACGTGAAATTTGGTGTCTTTTTAGGTGGTAAGACATTGTCTTAATAGTTAACAGTTGTAACGAGGCCTTAGTTTCTTACATGATTGATTTGACTTTCTTGATTGCTAACAACTGAAGTTTGGTTTCCGGGGGATAATAACTTGAGGTCTCAAAACTTTCCTGGTTTGGAAATTTCATCTTTACTTGTGAATGCGGTGCAAGCTCTAGTTTAAGAGCCAAGTCCTCGACGGTGGAAGATACCTGAGAAATTTTAAGAACCGTTTTGAGGGTGAAGGTTAACGGTAAATGGGTCTAAATTTTATTTTTAAAAATTAAATAATCATTTATAATTTTTTAATAATCATTTATAATTTTTTTTTTAAAAAATATCTGGATACTAACCAATATCCCAAAACCAATAGAAATTAAATTTATATTCACAACTTTGTGTAAATTATTCACGAGACTTCACTTAAAAGAGCAAAACTTCGATTGGTGATTCTCCAAGAAAAAGTTGGTGTCCTTTAAGTACACATCTTCAACAATTTTGACATTTGGAAACATCTGGAGTAGGGAGGTGCTTAAGCGAGGCTTCACTTGAATTCTTAAAATGACACTCACAACAACGAACATGCATTTATCTTTGAAACAAGTTTGTCTTAGTTGACATTACGGTTACACCGACGCCACAATCGACTCAAGCCCCCAGCCAACACCCAAACACAGATCCACCTCCAAGCGCCTGTGCTTTCATCACTGTCATCTTCCTTTATCCGTGTCAGCCACAAGAGTTACCGCTATATACTCCCTTCACTTGATGCTAATCTGTACAAGACATTTGACACCATTCCAAGGCCTAGATTCTTCCGTAATAGGCATACTATGATTTACTCTTGCTCATCAGTGTTGGTGTAATAGTCACAATTCCAATAAGAAATAGTGTAGCAATTGAGTTGAAGTCATAAAGATCCTTCATTGATTGCAGTTCTCCAAGTGCTATTCCAGCCTGCTCAACGAAGAGACAATCATTATACATGGATATCAGAAGTCAAAATCTTTATTCATGTCATTTGGAATACATTTGTCAGGTATCAGCACAATCAAGTTCTCCTGGCGATTTACAGACTTCAAACCTACCCCATTATTAATATCTTCGAGTTTGTAAAGACTACTAAAAAGACAAAGGATGCTTAAAATGTTACCCTGAATAGGGAGTGAACCACATATGACTAATCCTCATCCCTTCTCATCATGTTAAAAGTTGGGAAAATCTCTCCTCTATTTCTCCTTATATACTTGAGACCTGAATCCAGTCTTACCCATGGCCTATTGCAGATTATTGCAAATTTCATTACTACGAAATCATAACCAGTCCAAATGTAAAATACCTTAACAGTGACATAAGCAGCTGGAATGAGGCCAATCAAGGTTGCCAAAAAGAATATATGATAAGGCACGTCAACTATTGGTGAAGCAACGTTTATGAATGTATTAGGCAAAGTTGGGGTTAGTCTCAAGAAAAGCATGTAGTTCAACAATCGTTCTCTTCTTCTGGCAACCTGACAGTGAAAGAAAAGAAATTAGTCCCATTATGCCAATTAGTTACTAACGAACATAGACGAATTCAGGCTCACCTGTTCTTGGAGGAAATTCAATTTATCTGGCCAAAGACAGAAGACAAGAGGCCGTCCAATCACTTTTGACAGGAAATAGCAAGAAGAAGCACCAGCGGTGGCTGTGAACACTACCAAAGCTACACCTTTAAATGCTCCAAAAAGTGCTCCAGCAAGAAGTGACATAAAAACTGTCCCTGGAATCATGAAAGTCTGCATGAATATGTAGACCACACAGTATCCCACCAACACTTGAGCAGTGTAGTCACTTGTGTAGCTCTCAAGGTGATCTCTACAAGAAATGCAACAAATTACATTTTCAATATAAGATGGAGTTGTAGACACTTGTGGAATTTGAAGGGCTGCAGTGAATAACTTAAAAGAAGCTTAGGGTAACTACCCTGCCGGAGGGAAATATCCAAAAACCCAATATTTCCAACTCATTAATTTAACAAATATGTCAATAGCCCATTCTCTCAATCAGAAAAGGCATGAAGCACTATCACCATGCTAATCAATCAAAGCCGAATATCAACCAACTTTATCAGACTACTTCAAAACAGCAAAAACAAACGTCAAAAATTATGCTACTGCTATTCTTCAGTTCTAAATGGTACCCATGCTTATCCTATAGATGAGTTATACTACCAAAACCCAAATCATCCTCCATCCCCTGCATTTATTAATCTGGCAAGCATCACGTCAAGGCATAATTTATCATGCCACCCGAGGTCGCTAACATGAATCTTACTCTTGTATGTACCACCATCCTCAAATCTTATCACGCATTTGCTATTATCAAAGCACCCTGCATCGAGCATTGTCTTTATTATTCACAAGAAATACAAGTTCTGACCCAATTTCAAGTGACTAAAATTCAATCTTCCACTTGGAAAACCATGTCAAAATTTGACAACATAATCCAAACTTGCATGTCACATGGCAAGTTCCTAACTCAAGAACCTTAAAACAATTTGCCACTCTAAGGCTTGAAGAATTATCTACTACATTGGTAAGTTTTCCCACAATAAGAAAGCGGTATATCTTCGACCGGATTACCATGCAGAGCACTAGCCTGCTGTAATTTACAACTCTAAAACAAAATCATCCGAGTGTAGATGAAATAATAATTACAATTGAAGACACAATCTTCAATTTCAGAGAGAAAAACGTTATGGTTTCCTTCAGTCTATTAATTGGCATTAGCAAGGGCAAGAAAGGGGGAAAACCTCACTCACTTCGAAGATAAGGATTCTGGGGAAAGAAATGTTGAAAAAAGAAAAGAATTTTCATCACCAATTGATTGTAGAAATAAACACGATGACACATATTCAGGTCTGTTTGCATACAAATACCCAAATTTTCAAATCAGTCGAACAATATGAAGGAATTCGAATTAAAGATCCGAACTTTCAAACAAGAGGAAGTAAAAGAAACAAACCTGAGTACTTGGAGATCTTCAAGGTTACGAGGAAGCTTAAGGAAACTGTAATCTGAAGCAGGCATGGTGAGATAAACACCCAAAAGGCCCAGCACAAATCCCAACACAACAGTGGAAGCCACCGTGACCTCCCGAAAGCTCAAAGGAAACCCAGATCCTACCTTGCTATTCACATTGGCAACATTTACTTCTCCTTCTATCTTTCCCATTATTGTTATTGTCATTGTAAAATTTGCCTTCTGTGTCTTTTCTCTTTACGTTTGCCTACCTTCTTTTCCCCTTTTTCTTCCCTTTCTTATGCTTTGAGAGAAGGAGAAGGAGAGAGAGGGAGGGAGGCAGGAAGAAGGAAGGACAAACTTGAGCTTCTTTGCTTTTGGGTCCCCTCTCCTTTCTCCTCCTGTCGTTTGTGGTTGGTCCGACAGAGAGAGATATATGGCCAAAAGAATATTCGGTGGTGAGAAATAAATTCCTGTAGACGGAGATACTTGAAAAAAAAAATCTGAAAAGTAAGCCTTTTGGCAATTACGTGGGGTTGATTAGTTAATAATTGCAATATTTAGGGTTTTATCGAAACATAAGCAATGTTTTAAAAATCAAATCGGATATTGAATCGATCGAAATAAAATTTTAGAGGTTCAATGAACCGCTATAAAATTGAACCTCTATAAAATCAGTATATAATAAATAAGAAGTAAAACTTGTAAAAATAAATAAAAATAAAATATTTTATTAAAATAAAAATATATCAATATCTATTATTATATAATGAACTAATAATAAATAAATATCAATCTAATATAAAACTTAAAATAACAATAAAAATCAAAATTGTATTTCAAAAGAAGATTATGTTTCATCATCGTCGAACTAAATTATATTTTCATCCAAAATATTTACATCAACTTTCTTCTACTACATTAAAATAAATTACAAATTAGTAATATATGAAATTATTCTCAATTGTAAACTTGTAACACAGTATAATTTTAAACTTGTAATACAGTATAATTTTAACTTAAATATGATCAAAATAAGATATTAACTTACCATCAGTAAGTGTTCTTAATTTATTCGTTGTGACAAATGTATTTTCTTCATAAATCATCTTTTCAAGTTCATTATAATCAAGATCAGGCAATGGTTCTTTTTCTTCGATTCAAAAATCAGTATATTCAATACAATCAATATCAACTGGATCATATGTTTTCTAAACGCTCTTAGTATATAACAGAGAAACACTACAATTACGTTCACAAACCTGATGCAGAAGTTGTTTGAGTGAGTAACCTAGTAGCGAGTTTTTTCAATATTAGAGCACTGTCATCGAATAATCTTCACCACTCATCTGTATTTTAAATTATTAGTTATGATAAAAATATATATTATTAATAAGTAAATAATGAATTTAAAGTATAAAACTTACATGGCTGCATTTTTTTATCACAAGTTATCTCTTTGCTGATGATCTAGCAAAACTCTCTAAACCTTCATAATACAATTTAATTTCATTTATTGCTTATGATTGTTCTTTAATAGAGAAAATACATTTGCATTCAATCATATCAAGCAAACCACCCATAATATTAATTGCATATGCTTCTCCACTATATAAGCAACAAGGATTGAGAAAATAAGCTACTAAGTGGATCCTTTGAGTAAGATGCTTATCTCATCGTTAATCAATAATATCTATATAAGGCTTGTTCAATTTCTCCTTCCCTTTAGAAAGATTTATAATTGTTTTGTAAGCTCTATACATACCATTATATATATACCTCAAAGATGGCTTTTCATCTAAGTCAGCAACCCTCAACAGCCTTACAGCCGGAGCCGCAATCATCATAATGAGCAAGCAAGCATCCCAAAATTTATTATCTAAAAAGTATTTACTTGTCACTAAATTTTGAAGTAGTTGCTTATGTTCATAAATACTTTTCAAAGTAATAAATATAGTTGCAAACCTGGTAGTAGTGGGACGCACGATCTCAACCAAATCTTCTTGCTTTCTTAACCAAGACAAAAATATGACATGATTATATACAAAATTGTAATCTTAGATGCGCGTGAAGCAAGACTAGAAATATGATCCATACTACCAATATCTTTTAAAATAAGATTCATACAATGAGTAGCGCATGGAGACCAATAAATATGCCAATGCTTTGATTGTAATAAGTATCCAGCTAATACATAATTAGCTGCATTATCTGTAATAAAATGCATAACATTTTTTGTTTTAACCCACTTGACAATTTTAGATAATAATTCAGATAAAGTATTAGCATTTTTTACCATGTCAGAAGCATCAATAGACTTGATAAAAGTTGTTTCAATATTACAATAAACCAAGAAATTAATTAAGGTTCTTTATCTTTGATCAGTCCACTCATCTACCATAATAGTGCATCCTGTTGATTTCCAATTAGACTTATATGTATCCACAATTAGTTGACATTCCTTTTTTAAATCTTGAAGAAAAGGCACACGCAGCTCATAATAAGATGGTATCTTAAATCTTAGACCTATTGCTGTTAGCATTTAAAGGAATACATGAATAATAGAACTACCTAGCCCATGCTCTTTTACATCGCAAAACAATATCCTTGTCAACCAAAACACTTTTTAGACTAAGTTGAGAACCATGAGTAATTCTTAGAGAAAAATAAGAATCTATGTCAATAGTAGCTTTCCTTTTTCCTTTATCTAATACTTATGACGCTTCATCATCTCTAAAAGATATATCATGAGCCTCTTTATTTTACTTTTTCTTTTTTATTTGTTGTTGCAAATATTTTTTAATTGTATCACACACATCAAGTGGTACTTTTTTGCAAGAAGCAATAATGCCCTTAATATCAACAAGATATTTCATTCTATAAATTCCTCCCCCTTTAAATATTCTACCACAAAACATACAGTTATATTGGATATTCCCATAAGATGCTTAAGAAGAAAAATAATTTCATGTTGGATCAGACTTACTATAAGTAGAGGATGATTCCATATTCTTCATTATGATTTAACCTAAAAAGTATTTAAAAAATTTGGGTATACTATTGTCAAGGAAAAAGTCTCCTACTTAAATAATTATAATTAGAATGACAATCACAAGCATAAAATTGTAAGATATCATTTTTCAACAATTTATGAACCTTGTCCTATTGACTAAACTATATCGTAAATATAGGTCAGAAAAGCAAGGACAAAAAGTTATGTTATTGGTGTTTTAATTTCTCCATTAACTCCAAGAAGTAGAGACTTAAGAAGGTATGGTGTGAAGAGCTACCAATAAGGCAAGCTCTTCAATAATCGAAGGCCGACCAACAATGAAAAAAAATCATTATTTCCTTGATTTAGTCATGGCAACAAGAAGAGTACCTTTGTCCTTTGAGGGTTTTGTACAACTTTGGACTGATTTGAGGTTTTAGGAGATTTTGTTGCTCACTTAACCCCGGAATTCAACCAAGGATTCCACTCCAAAAAGAAACATGGAGATATAATTGAATTTGTAACCAAATTAAGTACTCAGGATCAAACAACCAAATTAAGTGAAAACAGAGGATCCCCGCTCACTTCAACAAAGCCTAGAAGGTGTTTCCTATCACATAAACTCATAATCTTTGCCTTTTCAAGAATGAAACTTTCCCAATTCCCACTTGGATTTTCCAATGATAGTGACAAGTTCATTAATAAATATGTAATGTTTACAGTTTCGGTTCAATCTTTAGATGTGGAATCATCAAGGAATATGATTCTTAAATATATCAAGTTGATATGGGAAGCTACTATCATCCAAAGCTACTTCTCAAACACCAGGAAAGGAAGGAACAGGAGGGGAAAATGCAAATATAGCATAATGGAACATATATATACATACATATGTAGTTATACAAAGAAGACCAGCAGCAGCAGAATGGATACACAAATGATAGAACATATGCCACTCACTTATTAAAACTTTGCTCCAGCAATTGCTCCACTTCAAAGTTCAAATAGCCTCACCGAAACATTGCTAGGAGATCATCAAATTCAATACTTGAAAGAGTACATGTAACTCAACTATCAAAATCAGAGATTGATATGAAATGGAGTTCTAATTGTTACAAAAAATTAATTAATCAATACTAGTGGATCCTTATCTCCTTATCTGTTAACATATTGAAACAATAACACACAACAAATTGAAGTTCAAGAGTATATATAACAATTATTAATAGAGTATATAATAAAGTTCTATTCTAATTGTTACAGAAAACACAATAACAATGAAACTTGAATAAAATAGAATATTGAACTATTACTGCCTTATCCTTATCTCTTAACGAAAACTTGAATAAACCGGTACATATTGGAACTTTATACAAATTGGAGCTTTATATGATATGTTCTTCCGTCTTCCTCTCTAGTAATAAAAGCAACAACACCAAGCAAAAGAGCAATACCCTTTTGAAATTAAAAAAAAATTAAAGCCCAAATTTAAGAGAAAATACAATAATGATGACAAATCCCAAATAAAAAGAACATAAACATTTCATAGCCGAATAAACTAAAACTTAAGCGTGAGGAACATGGGATGGATGTAGACACAATCCCTTCTATCACGATACTTAGTCGCTAAGGGAAGAGTTCGAAGTTGCTTCAACAAGCTCTTTATCTCAGACCAGCTACGAGTGATCTGAGAATAGAAGGTTGACTTCATAGTAGCCGCTAAAGGAGATACGAAATAGAGACTAAGAAATTCAATGTACAAAATCTAGAATTTATAGTTTTAAAATTATAAAAGAGAACATATCTAGTACTATCCAACTTATTTAAGACATTTTAAATACAAAATAGTTATTATTAAACAAAAATATTCTAAAATGTACATATTTAATTATAAAAATGGCATTATCTTAAACTTAAGAAAATTTAATATTATATCAGTTAATTTTTATTTTAAGTTAAAAAAATTTGACAAAAAAATTTGGAAAAATATAACACAATATATTGTATCAGACAAAGAATCACAACTTCTCAGATTCCGTGACTCACTTCAACTGAGATAGAAAATCACAACTATAATTGTTTAATGCAATAATAAAAATAGTGGGAGGCGTGGATCTTTGGGGAATGGATGGCGGTTGGGACAGGGTAGGTAGGTATAGGCTTTATTGGACCAGAGGATATGAGGGGGGATCTTTGGGCAGTTAGCTGGCGCAAACTCACAATAGTTCTGAAAAGGACAAAAAGGTTCAGCACTTTGAGGTGCAATTAATCGCAAATGAGTGAAAAAACAGAAGTTAAAGAAAAGATAGCAATTAGTTAAATGTTAGATTCGTTTTGACTTGATGTCTCCCCACATGCTACTTGTCGCTTACGTGTCGCTTACCCCACATTGAATGATTTTCCTCAGCACGTGCCGCTGACAGTTAGACATTAAATTATCTTTTTTTTGGGGTAAGATAATTTTAAAGTATCTTGTTCCAGAACATAAGCAGAAACTGATTAATGTCATTTAACTATTTTGAATCCTGTGTCAGCTGTATATGGTGGTAAAAGATTGGGTGGGGTGGCACGCAGGCCGGAGAGGCCCAAAAAGCACTTGAAGTTGAATTGGAAGTAGCAAGCAAGCAGAAGCCATGTTAAGAAACAGACAGCGACAGGACTCTGACGCAGACGAAGTTACGCTACACCTGTGTGTAGGTCTCAATTGCCCTATAAGTTCGCATGCATTTACACCCGTGCACCTTCATTCTCATGCACGGGAATGCAACGTGGCTATCCATTTGAAGACAGTGGCAGGGAAATGCCTAGACGTGGCATTTTGGCCTTTCGAGATGGGACTTGATCATGTCTCATTTTTTGTACACCAATCTTGTCTTTTTCAATCTTAACCTTTTATTTATGTAGGATTCATATAAATGAAAGGTTAAAATTAAAAGGGACATGGTTGGCACACAAAAAATAGGACAGAAGATCTCAAGTGTTTCGAGATAGTGTACCTTAAAATTAAATTAATCAAGTTTAGATTTTTTTAATAAAATTTTTGAGTTTCAGACAAAAGTTCAAACGGTATGATCCGACATAACTTGAAAATAATTATTTTTAAATTTTAAATTAAAAAAATAATCAGATTTAACCTGACATAGTCGAGCTTTGAGCAACTCAAGCTTGATTAGAGTCAAGTGACCTAATTTCATATTTAAGGATTTATGTTTCCGGCTTAAATTGTAAATAATGGAGTTTTTGTTGGAAATCAATCATCATCTAATCATGAATACAATAAAAAAATTCTATATTTTTTATTGTGTCTCTTTAATTAAATAGTTTAAAAATACAAATCATAAACAGAAAGATTGAAATATACCTAATTTGGACTTTTGCATAAAATTTTTAACAGTTCACAAAAAAAAAGAATCAACTTTTAAGAGGTGAAGAACATGAATGTCAACTTTCTTATCCATTCCTGGAAAAACAAAAGAGTTTTTATCTTATTAAAATTGAAATTTATAATTATAATTAAATGCAAAACTCTAATTATAATTATAATTAAATTTTAATAAAATCATATATTTCTATTTGATTTTATTAAAACTCATATTCTTTAACTTTTTCAAACTTCACAATTAAATTCAACTAATTTAAATTGATTTTTCTCTTTTAAACTATTACTTTATGTGTGACTCGTTAGGCTCCCAATAAAATACGAGCATCCATTCTTTTATGAATTGTTATTATATCAAACACATCACATAAATACATTTAATAATTCAATATTGTCATCATCCTATTACCAACGTTTGATTTGGTGGTCACTATTCAACTTAACAAGTTTTATAAGTTTCATAATCAACATGATACATATATTATCATATATAATTGTATGATTATATTAAGTTGATCTAACTAAAACAAAATAAAATGATAGTCTCGGTTATCTAATTTTGTATTCTTTCTATTTATGTTAAGCGTAGGTCTCTAATGATTTAATATATTGAAACTATTTATATAAACTTGGATTATCTTGTTTTACTTAACACTTTATTTCTTATCATGTTTTAAACATTGTAATAATGTTAAATCCAAATTCAATATCAAAAGAATGAATTAGATATATAAATGATCTTTATCATATCATGTACTGACGACAAAAGTCATACAATCATTTTTCTTCTAATGACTATTATTATCATAATATAGCCAATGCCTGCAAATGTGTCCATCTTTATACTTTTAGACTTTTGTAAAATCTCAAACGTTTCCTTTCATTGAATAATGTTTATATATGAATAGTAAATTTTTGTGGGATCCAACCTCGAAATAATGAAAAATATCTTAAACAAGTTTCAAAGTAAAATGATAATGAAATGGATCAAAAATAAGTTCGATATGATGGATTTCGAGAGTTCCAAAAGTTTAGGACTAAAATGCCCTATTTGAAAAGTAATGGGTATTAATGATTTTAAACCCATTCAAAAATTTTTAAAACATCCAATCAATAAGTATTGACTTTAATAGAAAATTTCATAGTCAATTTGATGATAAGACGATTGCGGGATATTTTCAGAATGTAGTTCAATTAGTTGCTGATTAAACTCATTAAAAGGGCATTTTGGTCTTTTGTGTATAATGGTATGAGTGGATTGGTGAGTCCTACCTAATGACCAATTAAAGGCTTTCTTAAGGATTAAGTTTCATTTATTAAATGAATAATTAGTCATTAGAGACAACCATTAAGACATTGACATCTCTAAAGCATTAAGTAAGTATAAAAAGTCAAAGAAGACTTTTGGCTTCATTTGAACATAACTATGAGAGTGTTTGAGAGGGTAAACGTGAGAGAGAAAAACCAAAAGTGAAAAGAAAAGAAGTGAGGTTTAAGGTCGTCCAAGGAGAAAGGAAGAAAAAGGCTTCCATTGTTGATGGGTTTTGTTGGAGATTTGAAGAAATCTTGACCAATCCTAAGTTTTCATCATTTACCCAAAAGATTGGAGAAGGAAAGTAGTAAATTTTTCTAACCTAAATTTTTTATTTTTACGGGTTTGTTTTGAGTGAGAAGGATGTGTTTAAGATCAGTGGTTTCTTGGTGTTATTTTGGCGTTTATTTACATATAATTGAATGAATATAACAAGAGAGAAATGTGTAAAATAATTATGTCTTAGGTTAGTTTGAACCAGCCCCATTGTTTTGGCCATAAGTCAACCTAAAGACCTCCAAATTGAGTGATTCTAATTGGAGATGAAACCTAAGGCATATTACTAAAAATCTCTAGAATAAACCTAGACCTAATTCTGGATAAATGATATCAAAGTTTGAGATTGAAAATGGTAACCTGATACTCTGTGTTGAAACATATTGTGATATTTGGTACATTTTTCATGATTTAGAAGCTGAAATGGCATGAATTTTGATGATATGAAACTAGAGACTTAGAAGAACAAATGTCTAGAAGAGCTTAAAGCCTAATTTGAATGTTTGCTATATGAAAAATGAGGAAAAAGTGGAGGTATGGATTCTGGACATAGGTCATAATCGTGACTCATCATGCATGATCGTGATTTGGTGAATTAAAATGACTGAGATAGTGTTTTGAAGAAATTGATAAGTTAAAATAGGTAAAATATGGTTTTAAGTGACTTTTGAAGTTAGGATTGAAAACAGAGAACAATAGGTTAGCTTACGGTAGTAAATGGAAATACCTTTTAGTGCACCTGTTACACAATTAAATACTAATCTTGAATTTGGTTAAATCGAATTTATATTGTTAGTTTTTTATTTCCAAATTTGAAAATAAATGCCTAA
This sequence comes from Erythroxylum shatona, assembly GCA_027568895.1. Taxonomy (NCBI): domain Eukaryota; kingdom Viridiplantae; phylum Streptophyta; class Magnoliopsida; order Malpighiales; family Erythroxylaceae; genus Erythroxylum; species Erythroxylum shatona. Next base: position 14,033,583 of record JAOSBK010000005.1, on the reverse strand, counting down.
ACAAAGTGCACTTAGTAGGTAAAGGAATTGCACAAAATGCATGAGTGTGCTTGCTGATAAAATTGCTTAATGTTGAGTGCATTTTTAATGTATTTTATGATAATGATTTCTATTCTATTGTGAAGTGAATATAGATTATGAGTTTTTATGTGAATGATGCATTATAAGTGAATATTACTAGTATAATTTTATGTTTTTAGAAATATGAATTGAAGTTTGAAAGTCAAATGTTATATGATTTGGGTTTATATTGCGATGATGTTATTGGTTGATAAAAAGGAACATATAATGACATGTATAATGATAGGTTTTATACATGTTATTATACTGGTGAATAACATTTAACCTAGTACGAGTAAGCGATATAGAATCAGCTCCATAACTAGTGATTAACTAGTTGCAGATAAACGATACAGAACTAGCTCTATAACTACCGATGTATGGCAATTATCTTAATGTGAGTAAGCGATGTAGAACTAGTTCTATAATTAGCGGGTAACCAGTCGTAGGTAGGCGATACAGAACCAGCTCTGCAACTTTATGCCTGAGGGTACCATATGGCAAAGAAGTCAATGATAGGCTATGTCGTGTAAGAAATTCATGAAATTTTTAATGTTGCCACTATTTATTTGAGAAATTTGATTTCTAGAAGTATATATGTTTCATATTAAATATTAAATTATACGAATTTAGATTAATTTGTTTTAAGGAGGTTTAAATAATTAAATATGATTTGAAAAAAATTATAGCATTCACTGAGCTCGTTTTGCTCACACTCTCTTTTCTACTTTTAAATTAAACCTCCCAGGTGCATACGAGGGGCTTCAGCAGCAAGGACTTTACCTCATGACTAACCATCTTTGTTATGTGTTGTTATGTATGCATTTTTGCCTTGTAAATATTTTTGGGAAGATTTGCATTTTTATAAATATGTTTTCGACTATATTTTGTGTAAAGAACTCATGCATATGAATGCTTTAAAGTTAAATGCATGAATATGTCTGAGTTTATTTTTAAGATTATTGAAGTGATTGTTGAGATTGCTTATGAAAGGACTTAAAGTCTAAAATTTGTAGTGAGGATTTTGAGATGATTAGAGAAATGTTTTAAAATTTTTATAAAGATTTGAAAATTTTGGGAAAGCCAAAATACAGTCATGCTGTTGTCGAAATTTTTTATAAAAATGATTAAAAAACTCCATTGCTTATATCTTTTTATGATGCGTTAAAGCTTTTCGATTAAAAAAGAAATAGGTTTAGCTCCACAGGAACTTTTTAGTAGGATCGGATATTGATCAGAAGGTCACCGTAGGGTACTAAGCAAGCCGTCTAGTCATTTCAGGATAGGGATGTGTCAATTTTAGTAGGCTAAAATTGAGTGAAATAATTTCATCAAGCTATTATATCATTCAACTATACTTCATCCGATTATTTGCATTATACTATCTCAATGTTAACATCCATCTTACATGTTATCATTAAAGTTTATGAGATATTAATCAACTCAAAATATCATCATATTTTGTCATATATACGATATTGACATATCTCTAAAATTTGTCACTAATCCTCAACAAGGATTATAGCAAAATTACAAAATAAACATACAATCTTCCTTTCTTTGGGAACCCTTCTCAAACTCAATCCTATGCCTAACAAATTTGGTTCACTAATTCTGTACTATCAATTATACTAAACAAAGGCAGTTCTCACTCAAAAAAAATAAATGTAAGAAAGGAAGTAATTGGTTATATGCCACAATAATAAAATATGATTAGGACTTTAATTATTTATTTAGGGGTTGTTTGTTTTCGTTTGTTTTTAGTTTTTTGTTGTGATTTTTGTAAATTTAGAAACAACTCCTAAAATCGTGTTTGGTTAAACATGGTTGCATATTTCGTTTTTAAAAATAAAAAATGATAACTATTTTACAAAATTTTGAAAACAGGTTTTCATCTATTTCAAAACCTATTTTTCACAAAACATTCTCTCCTTTACATCGCCGACTTCGTCTTCTGCTTCTGCGTCTTCACCCAATGTCTCCAGGTTTGTTTTCTTCTATGATATGAACCAACATAAACTGTAAAAAGGAAGAGAGATATGAAAAAATACTTTTTTTTTCAGATCAATTAATGAGCTTATTTTTAATTCCTTTTATCTTTATATTTTACACATAATTTCCACAATACTCACAAACACATCTTCATGATTATTTTGAGATTTATATAATATTACTTGACTTTTTATATGTTTTAATATTTATT
>JAOSBK010000005.1:13988252-14011431 GCA_027568895.1 Erythroxylum shatona | reverse complement strand
GATGTGAGGGTTATGAAGGACACAATAAGAACTAGGGAACTTGAGACTCCAAGCAGAGTTAATGAGGGTTCTGTCTAATTTTCTGGCAATGAATGAGTCTCCATATTGTTTATTATTCCATGTAAAACTAGGGCCACTAGAGTTTTAATCAAAAAGGCCAATTTCCCCTACGCATTGTCTGAAATCACTCATCCCACTCATAGCTGAGGGGCTAGAAGGAACAGCGTCATGAGGATATAAAACAACATTAAAATCCCCTGCAATGAACCAAGGGGAATGACCAACCGTAGGGTGGATGTTGGACAAGCCAGACCAAAGAACCTTCCTATGGTTGAAATTGTTAGACCCATAGACACAAGTAACTAGGATAGACTCAGAACAGTGCCTAGGAGTCAATTCCATGTGAATAAATTGATCAGAGAGCATATGATAGAACACAAAAGGTGATCAGGGTGCCAGGCGAGCACAATCCGAGGTCGAAGACGGATCCATGTTATTGTAAAAAGCCCAGTTAGGGAACAGAGAATTGCAAACCTTATGCAGATAGGAAGGAGATCTAATCCTAGACTCTATTAAACAAACAAAAGAAACTGAATGATTTTTGATCCAAGCAGAAACAGCAAGTTGTTTTTTAGGGTGATTGAGACCCCACACATTCCAAAATAACAAATCCATAAAACTAAATAAGATCCATCACCCAACCTACTTCTGTTTCCTCCTAGATTTCCTATTAATCCTCACTGTGAATTCCCCTTCTTCCCCTCCATTAGTACCAGTACTATGAGGAACCGATTCAGAAATAGGAGAGGAAGATATACCTGTCCGATGTACAGTAGCACTGTTGTGCTCCCGTTAACTCCAGTAAGTTCTCCGAAACTTGGTTGAGACGGGTTCTAAGTTGAAGGACTCCCTTCCGAGCTCGTATCTATACCCTCAGATACCCTCTTACATAGGTACCTGCTGGAGAGGATCTTGCTCCTTACTTGGCTCTTTAGAATCTTCTGGTACGCGAATAACCTCCTTGCTGGTATCTATCGTCACAAAATTGGGTTCATGTGTCAATTGCTGCTGAATGGAGGTGTTGGTGATTGTCTCCTTGCGCTTCTCTAACTCATGTTGAAGCCCAGTCTTAAAGACTCTTCTTGTAGGAGCCCAAGCCTTTTTTTAGCCCCTGATGATTTGGCTTCCATTCATATTCAATTTGGATCTCTTTGAAAATTGTTTGTCCCTCCTCATTGTACGTGGCCAATTTAAAAGCTTCAGGCCATTTTCCTTGGAGCTCCAATTCCACACACAGACGGGCATAAACTATCCTAGACATCCTTGCAGTCTGTGAATCCATTAAAATTAGACGGCCCACCACACTGGCTATCTGACCCAAACCTTCAGTCGTCCAGTATTCAACTGGAATATTGTAAAACCTAGCCCACACTGGGGCATGCTTAACTTCTTCACGTTCCCCTCCATTCAGACACCACTTCCACAAAAACAAGGGTTGCCCTTGGATGTACCAAGGGCCCTTTTCTAACATAGTAGTCAAACCTTCCTTTGACTCAAACTTAAATAGAAAGTTGTTAGAGCTAGTGATTAGCATTTCCTTTAAACCAAAATCTGCCCACGCCTTTGCTAAAGCTCGATGAACAACAGGGTAAGCTAGCCTCTTACTAATAAAAAAAGATGGCCTCTTACTAAGAAATTTGGTGGCACCCTTCTTGGCCAACTCTGGAGGAGGAATAACGAAGATTTGCGCTTCCTTGATCTCAGGGGGATAGAAGGATAATGTGGGATCTTCAGAAGAAGCCTCCATTCCTTCCGCAACAACTTCCTTCCAAGACTTAGGTATCTCACTGTTGGGTAGTAGTCCATTTCCCTGAAGCGGGTAGGGAGAATGGGCAGGGGTGATTTCATAGGAGTGATTGAAGGGGACAGTTTCTGGAGGGATGTTGGTTTCAAAATGGAGGAGAGGATGTTAGGATTTGAATTTTGGTCATGGCTGTGGAGGAGAGATGGAGATTTCTGGGGAGGAGAAGGAGTTAGGGCTAGAAAGGGGGAGAGAGGAGGACGGTTATGACGAGGAGAGGAAGAGGAAGATGGAGCAACTCATCGCAATCGCAGCAGTCAGGACCAAGCTCGTCGGATTTCTCACGCTCGCTGCACTCTCATCGCGCTCTCAGGTCTATAAGCTCTCAAGTTTTCCTTACATATACTAGATTTGGACACTTCTCATCTCAACACTTCTCAAATCTGTACACTCTCATCGTGCTCTTGATAATTTAGGGTTTTGACTTGGAGTCTTGTTGAGCTGTAGATGTGAATCGACGCAAAGAAATCTAAGGAACGACGGTCTTCGATTCTCTTCAGGTATTCAAAGAAGAACGGTACTTGCAAGCTTCTCTATCTACATTCTCTCTCTCACCTATGTTTTCCCTTGCCATATTACCGTGCAGTGATTCCTAACCGTAACGACTCTATTTTTGGTCATGTTCTTCATTAGCGATGCCTCCTTTTTAGGTTTTTAAAATTTTCAAATATTTTCTTATATTTTTAAGAAAGTAAAAGAATTATTTGATAGATAGCACTGGTGAATATCATAATACAAACATCAACAATTAACTAAAGACAAACTCATGAGAAATAACATAGAGTAATGCACTATGTTACAAAAGACTAGGAATAAAGAAACAAAAATTGAAAATGACTAGCTACCAATATCTCATATCGAAGCTAGAACTAAACTTAGGTGAGACGCGATATCATGTACCAATATGAATTATTTTACCAATTGCATCGTGATATTGTTAAATTCATAAATTGAGAGCATTTTGTCATGGAAGACTCTTTAATTTTTCCTCCCTCTATAAAGCATAGGTTCCATAACTTATTAATAGTTTAAATAGAGTAGTGTCTCCATGATAAGTGAATCTGATGGAGCTAGCCTAAACAATGAATTGAGACTACTCTTAAATTGGAATTTTCAATTTGCATAAATCTAAAGCATTACACCAAAAAGAAGTATACTAATTGTGATTGAATAGAAGATAATTGAGGTTCTCCAAGACTCGGTTACAAAGTTTACCTATATTGTTTGGTAGAAGGAGCTCCTTTAATTTTTCATAGCCTGCAACCTTTGTGTAGTAGCTAACCATAAGATAAAATAGGCTTTAGGGAAATGATTAAGGAACCAAACCAATTTTCACCATGAGACATTAACACTAGGAGGCCTAACTAATTGAAGACATGATTTATTCGTGGAACATTTTGAGCCATAATGAATCCATTGAGGTTTATCCTCTTCATTCTGATTAGGCAGATAGTTTGGAAGTTGATCTATAATTAGTAAAGCACTTCTAGATTTGTAAAGTCATTCACAACTATGTATGATGGAGCTAACTTTGGCATTCCAAGGGAATTGAAGCTTTAACTGATTAAGACCTTACAAAGTCAAAAGAGGACCCAACTTGCACTAGTTATCAAACCAGAGCATAGCCTTATTTCCATTTCCAATTTAGAATTTGACACCATTAGACACGAAATCGCTCATTCTAAGAATTTGGCTAAAGGACCTAAAGAAGGATAACACTTGATTCATTATAAGCTATGGTTCTTGACTATGTAAGAATGATTTTTTTTTTAATGACAAATATAGAATTAATATCAAGGTCTACTTTTTTTTTGGGAGAGAAAACTTTAGACCACTTAACTTTATCACAAAAATGAATGTTAGTAGAGCCACACCACAGACAATTCTTCATGTTTTGCTCAATATTTTTAGTCAGTTTGTGAGATGAAAACAAGTGGGAACATCATTAAGTATGGAGATTATTTAAAATATAGGAGATTAATTGTGGTCCCCTTGTATAGGAAAGACATTTATTTGTTTAGTAGTCAATTCTTTTATATATAACATCAAAGAGAAGGAGGCATTCCTGGTAGGTAAGACTGTTATCATATATGGGGATTCTTAAATATTTAAAGAATAATTCTTGATGTTTGAGGCTAGATATGGAAGATAAGGAGCATATTTGATCCCTAATATCATAGTAAGTATAAAAACAACTCTTATCCTTGCTAATGAGGAGAACAAAGAGCTTGAAGAAATGATTAACAGGTTCCATTAATATGGTAAAGGAGCCTCTATCAGCTTGATGAAGCATGAAAAGATCATTTGCAAATGAAAGATTGAACAAGCTAGTTTCCTGCAATGGTGGTGGTAGTTAAAGTTTGCCCTCAAAAGAGATTCTCTTTGCAATTATTCTAGTATAAACCTCCATACAAATAGCAAATAAATGTGGTAGGATAGGAGTACCCTGTCTTAATCCTTCTATTAAAGATTTTGTGCCTTCCCCGTTGTAAAGAATAGAAAGAGGAAGTACATAGATAATTCTCAATCCACAAGATGTATTACTCTGGGAAGCCAAAAGAAGTAAAGGAAATAAGGATGAACTTCTAATTAATTGAATAAAAAACTTTGAATAAATCTATTTTTATATAAACAAACTATTTAGGGACCTTTTGGATTTATAACCCTTAAATAAATCCTATACAAGCAAGAGGCTATCACCAATATCCCTCCTTTTACATAAGCATTTTGATTCTTATTAATGAAACTCCCTAATACTTTTCCAATCTTACCGCAAACATTTGGAGATAGTTTTGTATATAACATTACAATAAGAGATAGGCCAAAACTCATTCATTGAGTTGATATTAGAAATTTTGGGAATAAGATAGAGATGATTATTGTTTAGCTCACTGAGCATTTTACCTTTAGAGAAGGACCCCAACATACTCTTTATAATAGGTCACTTCTTAAGCTCCATATTCTCTATAAGAAATAATATTAAACCTGTTAGATCTTCGAGTTTTATGAGGCTTCATTCTAAAGATTGGATGTTTGACCTCCAACATGTTGAAAGTTTTTGACAATTCAAGCTTTTATTGTTAGGAAAGTTAAATAGTAATGAAGATCTTTAATTCTTGCAAAAAAGAATAAGAAAATCTAGCAATGCCAAGAATATCTCTAAAGTAATTAAAAGCAAGTTCTTTATCTTAAATATCTCATAAATAGTATTTCCTGATGAAGAGCATTTAAGAGAGCATATTTTTTTATTAATTCTTCCATAAAGAATGACATTATAAAAATATTTGGTATTTCTTCCCCTTCTTTCAACTCGTTGATCTTATCCTTTCATTTAAAGAGAGAACAATGGTTATCCAATGATTGATTATGCAAGGATTGGTTAAGTCATCCACAACAAAAACTTAATACAACTCGTCTAAACTCCTTGACGTTAGGTCCAGATAATACAACTTCCCTCTCCTAACACTACAACTAATCATCTGCTTTGTTTGAATGTCCTTAAAAAGGGAAAAGTTAGTCCAAAAGATTACATATAAGGTTATTGTTATTTAAGAAATAAACAAGAGGTTATAATCCAAGGATGGGAGTGTTGAAAATCAAGTTACAAATATTAATGAAATAGGGCTGATGTTTCATTACCTATAAATGTTCTTACACTTACAACCACAACAAATGTTGTTCTTTCTTTAGAAGGTCAAAATAATCAAGAACAACATTTAGATAATAAAGAAGTGCCCCTGTAGAACCTAACTTACCACCAGTTTATGTAGATGAACAAGTTGGTATAACTTTAAATAAACATGTAAAGGTTAGAAAATTAGCTATTTCTAAGGATTATGTGGTTTATTTGCAAGAGTCAGATTTTGATTGTGGCATTAATAATGATCCTATTTCATTTTCATAAGCCATAGGTAGTGATAAGTCTAAAAGATGAATTGATGCTATGAAAGAAGAGTTAAAATCAATGGCTCAAAATAATGTTTGGAATCTTGTAGACTTGCCAGAAGGTTTTAAATGAGTTGGTTGTAAATGGGTCTTTAAGACCAAATACAACTCGAATGACAATGTTGAAAGATATAAGCTAGAATTGTTGCCAAAGGTTACACTCAGGAAGATGACATTAATTATAAGGAGACTTTTTCCCCAGTCTCAAAGAAGGATTTATTGCAAATATCTTAAGCATCAGTGGCCCAATTTGATTTAGAGTTACATTAGATAGATGTAAAAATAACCTTTCTAAATGGGAATCATGAGGAGGAAGCTTATATAAATTAACCTGAAGGTTTTTTTTAATTAAAGGTAAAGAAAGTATGGTTTGTAAAATTGAAGAAGTCAATATATGAACTTAAACAAGCTTTCAGACAATGGTATATTAAGTTCAATAATACCATTACTTCTTTCAGCTTTAAGGAAATCATTATTAATCGATGTATTTATCAAAAGATCATTGAGAGTAAGCTTATATTTCTAGTTTTGTATGTTGATGACATTTTGCTTGCTGCTAATGACTTGGGTTTGTTACATAAGACTAAAGAATTTCTTTTTAAGAGTTTTGAAATAAAAGATATAGGAGAGGCATCTTATATGATTGGAATTTCAATATTCTGTAAGAGATTAGAAGGATTATTAAGATTGTCTTAGAAAGCCTATATTGAGAAAATTCTTGGAAAATTTTAACAAGAGCAAGTGCTCAGCAGGTGTAGTCCCTATTCAATAGGGAGATAAATTTAGGCTTATACAATGTCAAACTAATGATATGAAATGTAAGAAAATGGAAATAATTTCATATGCTTTTGTTGTAAGTTGTTTGATGTACCTACAAACTTGTACTAAACTCGACATTAGTTATGTAGTAAAGATGCTGGGTAGATATCAAAGTAATCCTGGTATTGATCATTGGAAGGTTATAAAGAAAGCATTGAGATGTCTTCAAAGAACAAAAGATTACATGCTCACTTATAAGAGACTTGATCATCTAGAAGTGATTGGACAATTAGATTCATATTTTGTTGGATTTATTGATAGTAGAAAGCCAATTTTTGGTTATCTGTTCTTATTAGCTAAAGGAGCAATTTCATAGAAAAGTGTCAAATAATCTATTATTGCTTCATCCACTATAGAAGCTGAATTTTTAGCTTGTTATAAGGCTACAATTCATGCATTTATTTTAGAGCTTGGGGTTAGCGACACAGTAAGCAAGCTATTAAAAATTTGTTGTGATAATTCTAAAACATTTTTCTTCTCTAAAAAGAACAAATACTCTAGAGGTGCAAAACACATGAAATTAAAATATTTTGTTGTTAAAGAGGAGATTTAAAAACAAAGAATGTACATAGAACATATTAGGGCAGATCTCATTGTTCCATATCCTCTAACTAGGGGATTATAACCAAAGACATTCAAAGAACATATGCTTATGATGGGTCTTGGTTGTATTGATGATTGATAATAATGTTTGATGATAAAGTTTTAACAATCTTGAACTCAATAATAATATTTTTAATTTTATATTTTTATTAATTATGTTTATGTATATATGATTGTTTGATTAAGAAATTTGTATATATTTTCATAACAAGAATGCGAATTGTATGTTGTTTATATATAACTTATAAACATAAATATAATAAGTTCTTAATGTAGTGATATATGGAAGGGAGGAAACAACTATATTATGTATGATCGATATAACCCACATTATGTGATTTGTTGTGTTGAGGTGTTTATAATGTTAACGGTTTATAATATTTAATCTTTTGTTGGCCTTATATTATATTATTAAATATAATGATTAAACATCCTGCCAAGTGAGGGAATATAAGATCTATGGCCTGATATTATAGTATATATTTTCTATAGGTCCATATTAAATTTGGTTTAGGATATTTCTCTATTTAATAATATATTTTTTTGAAACTAAGAAATTCATTAAAGGAACGAGAAACCAAAACAAAAGAAGCAACTAAACCCAAAGCCAATAGGCTTTACCTTATACACCCGGACCTAAGCTTCTTCATAATTGATTATAAACGCGGAAAAATCAGAACGAAAAACAAAAACAATACTGCTTGGGATATTATCCCAATTATGACGGTTTGCATGGAATAAAGCGACCTTTGCTAATGAATGAGCGGCTTTATTAGCACTCCGAGAAGTCCATTGAAAGGACAAATGTTGGAAGTGATCCTTAAGTGAAAAACACTCAACAAACACTGCACCAACCTCTAACAAATTACTGGAAGAGTTATTAAGATTGTTGATCACTTTTAGACATTCCGACTCCAGAACAATTCTGTCAAAATTTTTATCCTTGAGCCAAGCCAAAGCTTCTTTAATAGAGATTGCTTCAACAAGGAAAGCATCCACACAACAAGGGATGTGACCCGAGTAAACTTTCACAAACTGACCTTGATCATCCCTGAGAACGACCCCAAAACCCAAACTGTTGTCTCTTTTCGAAATCGAAGCATCAACATTACACTTCAACCAATCAACTTCAGGTTTACTCCAATAGTGGCAACGAGGAAGATTGCTGCAATTCGGTTGAACCTGATTAAAAGCACATTTTGCCTATTTCCACTCCTTAAGAAAACCATCCGCAAAAGTCACAACGACACTAGGAAGAGTATCCTTCTGCTCCCAGCAAAAAAGATTTCTATGGAACCAAATGCTCCAACAAATAGCTAAAATCGGGTTTCCCATATCAGAATTATTACCAATTAATACCGAGGAAATGCAGCATTTAATATTATCACCATGCAAAGAAATACCTGCAGCAGTCCAAACACTTCTAGCATAATGGCAAGAGAGCAAAATATGATCCATAGTTTCAACCAGGCCACACCTGTTACAAGAGACGTCTAGAGCTACTCCCCTGTCATAAAATCTCTGTTTGCAAGGGATAAAATCACGTAGCAACCTCCAGTGAAAGTCATCAATCTTTGGGGGGATCTGGGCATTCCATATAGAATTCCAATGACCACCCACCGCGTAAGCAGAGATATGTGAATACTAGTCGGTGGCAATTTTATAACCCGATTTAACACTATACAAGCCATTCCTAGTAAACTGCCAACAGAAATGATCAGCAGTCAACGATGAAGAAATGGGGATTTTGAAAACTTGAGAAGCATCTACTGGTGCTAAAATACCATTTACAAGCGAATGATCCCATCCTGAGTTATCAGAGTTAAAAAAGATTGCTAACCTTGATATTTTCCATATCACTTAAGGGATTTGAGCGCACAAAGAAATCGTCATCACGATTCAACCAAGAATCCTTGAAAACTAAAATTGATTCACCATCTCCCACTCGCTAACGAGCCCCTTTACCCAGCAAATGTTTTGCCGAAAAAATGCTCTTCCAAATTAAACTAGGTTTCGACCTTCTGTGGCATTAAGAAAATTGCAATCTAGAAAGTATTTTGCTTTAAACAACTTACTTGGCAACAAATGCGGGTGAGATAAGAAACGCCAACCCTGTTTACAAAGCATAGCAAGATTAAAGCAATTTAAATCACGGAAACCCTTACCGCCCAGTTTCTTAGGAACACAGAGTCTCTCCCATTTGGCCCAGTGAATTTTAGATTGGTTACCTGAAGAAGAACCCCACCAAAAAGCATTCACCATTTTGTGCAAATCATCACAAATACCTTTAGGAAGGAGAAAGACACTCATACAGAAAGTAGGAATAGCTTGAGCAATAGTCTTGAGAACGATCTCTTTGCTGGGTTTGGAGAGCAGTCGATTTTTCCAGCTATGAATACGTTTACTGAGGCGGTCCTTCAAGAAAGCAAACACTTGTTTTTTGTTCTTCCCAATTAGAGATGGAAGACCCAGATACCGAGCATGATCAATAAGATTAGAAACCCCCAAAATCGAAATCGCTTCCTGCTTAACATCAACTTTTGTATTGGAGCTAAACCTAATGCCAGATTTATGATAATTAATAGTTTGACCCGAAACTTCCTCATAAGTAGAGAGGATCCTCTTGATGTGTCTGCACTCGTTTAAAGAAGCTTTAAAGAAAAAGAAACTGTCATCAACAAAAAACAAGTGAGAAAGAGTAGGAGCCCCACTGCAAATGCTAATACCATGGATGTCACCTCTTGACTCAGCCTTCCTCAAAAGAGCAGATAAACCTTCAGCACATAAAATGAAGAGATAAGGACTTAGTGGGTCTCCTTGTCTAAGTCCTCGATTAGGAACAATAGGGCCCACAATTCTATCATTAAAAGGCACAGAATAATTAACTGTGGTAACACACAACATAATCCATCTTACCCACTTAACATCGAAACCTAGCTTTAATAGAATAAATTCAAGATACCTCCAATCAACTCTGTCATATGCTTTGCTAATATCAATCTTAAAAGCAACATCACCATTTAAACCACGTCCTTTGTTCTTCATATAATGAATAATCTCAAATGCAACCATAATATTATAAAAGATTAGTCTACCAGGAACAAAAGCTGATTGCATAGAAGAAATAATCCTAGGAAGAATAGCTTTAAGTTTGTTTGCGATAACCTTGGCAATGATTTTATAGATCACATTACAAAGGGCAATAGGCCTTAAATCCTTCATACTACTAGGCTTATCTTTTTTTGGAATTAAGACAATAGTAGTATTATTTAAAGAGGCAGGGAACGCACAATTGTCAAGACAAGAACAATTTTGAGAGAAAATATCAGCTCCTACAGTATCCCAATATTTCTGAAAAAAAAGCTTTATTCATACCATCAGGACTAAGCGCTTTGTCAGGAGGCATCTCAAAGATAGTTGTCTTAAACTCGTCCATTTTAAAAGGGTTAAAAGAGAAGAGTTATCATTATCTGTCACCACCCGGTTAATACAGTCAAACTCATCAATATTCGGTGCTTCTAAGGGAGCTGCAAAAAGGTCATTAAAATAGTCCATAACAATAGAGCACATAGTATTAATATTCGAAACAGCATTGCCCTGTACATCCTCTAAAAAATCGATGTAATTAATCCGCTTTCTTTTTGAGGCCTAAGCATGAAAGAACCTAGAATTAGCTTCCCCATAATTAAGCCAAAAAATTTTAGATCTTTGTTTTCAATAAATAGCTTCCTGAGCAAGAAGGATAGAGAGCTCATTTTTTAGATGCAAAAGCAACACATCATCAACCTGAGACTGCCGAACAACATCAATTCGCCTCTTTAACGTCTCAATCCTATATGTAAAATTATGATCCTGCACTTGCTGCCAAGCAATTAGAGCCACACTACAAGCATAAATTCTATCTAAAATGCCATTGTTCAGACCCCGAGACCAAGCACGAGACACAACCTCCATAAAACCATTTTCAAGCAACCATTTATTCTCAAATTTGAATCTGCTGATTTTTTAATAGGTAACACAGAGCTAGCAAAAAGCTTAATGGGATTATGATCCGAATAAGGGCTAACCAAATTGTAAAGTTTATGAAAAGAGAAGAAATCAATCCAATCTGCAGAAACAAAAGCCCTATCTAGTCGCTCCATGACCAGAGAATCCGAACCTCGACCCTGTTCCCAGGTAAACCCAAACCCTACAAGAGGAACATCGATGAATCGACAATCCTCAATACAAGAACAGGACCCATCCATGAGAGAAATAGGGTAATCCTGTCCACCATATTTATCATTAACAGAGAGAAGGTTATTAAAATCTCCCATGCAAACCCCAGGTAACTGATAACGTCGTGAGAGAGCTTTGAGCAGTTCCCAACTATTTCTCTTTCTATGGGTATCAGGAAATTCATAAAAATCGGTGAGTGTTCATTTAGTACTTGATAGGCGTATAAGATTTAATATTAACAAGTATATAAACTAACCATCTCTTTATTCTAATAATTTACATAGACAAAATCAAATACAAAACAAACATATTTGGCTATCTATCAAACTATCTGTTATAGAAAAAAGATTCGGTAAGAAAAACTAGTTTGTGATTGTTAAAAACTTTCTCTACATTATGACGAATTACACTCAAAGTAAATAATTTATTCGTTTTATATATGTGATTATTAATATTAAATATGAAAACTTACAAAGAAAGCTATGCTATGAACTTCAGCTCCTATCTAATTAATTAATATCACATTTTTAACAAAGATTACGATTTTATTATTGGTCTTTCATGGGTACTAATTGACCCTCCTGTTTTTAAGAAGCTAACTCAACTACGTGGTCTTTGGATTAAATGCTCGCGTTTAGCATTTTACTATTTAATTGTGATGTAGATTCAATTACCGAATGATTTGATGTGATGGGATGCTCTCAACTTGATAGTTGATAAATCTCTATAAACAAATGTTTTCAGCAAAAACATTTAATATTCAAATTTGTAAATTAAAAGATATTAAATATTTACAAATTTTATTAATGATATCCAACGAAAATTGTTATGGATTAATTTTTGTATACAAATTTTAAAATATAATTGAATTTCAAATAATTTTAATAAAATTGAAATCAACATCTATTAAATAATTTTATAAATATTTAATTAAAAATTTTAATTTTTTACATAATTAAATTCCAGCTTTAATTAAGCTTTAACTTTCTTAAATCGTTACACTTCTTACACCGGCTTAAAATACGTAGTAAACTTTATAGGCGTCTGGCGAGCAAGATTTTTCTAATACATTCTTAAAATTTGATTAGAAACGTGAATATCACATATAGCTTGGACTTTACCAAAAAACAAACTCCTATTTTTAAAAATAATATTTGAATAAAAATATATTGAATTTTTATCAATTTAGTTTAATAAAGATATTTGAATGTTAAAAATATACGTGATAAATTTTATATAATTGGTTTAATTTTATTTTAACAGCGAATTTTGTTAAATAATTCCATAGAAATGGATAAATAATATTTTAATATTATAAAAGAGTTATTTATAAACAAATGTTAAATTTTGCTTAATTTTGAATTGAACTTTAAAAATTAGCACCAAAATACTCCAACTTTAATTTTTAATAAGAATAGCCGGACATTAAGTTTTTATTAATGAAAATGACGTGATGAGTTATATTAGATTAGTATTTTTATCATATAGTTTTTTTGGTAATTCAGTATAAATTTTTATATAAATAAGAAAATATTATATACACAATCAGCGATTTTTGGAAAAATCTCTAGCCTATCAAAGGACTCACGTAATATAGATACATAGGAACCATGAGCAAGGCTGGGAAGAAAAACTACCAGCACCACTCCTACAAATTGGCTACCAAAAAGCCTAAGAAAACTAACTCCGCTACCATGTTATATAATTTCACCAGCAAGCATGATAACAACATAAAATGTTCAGCAATTATATTCCAACCCCGGTAACCGAAACCACAATCAGCATAACTCAACATGAAAAAAATGAGAAATCTCTTCTATTTCCTTGTTCATGGTCATACTCATAGTTGCCTTCTGCTCATATACCTTATTACATCTTATATTGTGCTGCACATGAATTTTTTTATTTTGTAAATTAAAATTATCAAAACCTTTAAAAAATATATTTCTTCAAAAGTTTACTTTATAATTATGTTAGGATTCATAACATTAATTTATTAAATAATAAAATATGCATAGATAAAAATATAATACGTGATAATTAAGTAACAAAAGTATTGGTTTAATATAGCTCGTTAAGTCATTTACATTAAAAAATTTTATATAAATTTTTTAAAAAAATTTAAAAATTAAAATATTTTAATATTAAATTTTAAAATTCAGGGTAATATTATCGATAAAGTTTACAAGGTACTGTACAACTCACCCTCACCAATTAAAAACTTTTTATGACTGGGTCGGGTCACCGGGTCAATTACTTTTCCTGTGCTTAGTCTTAATGGTGTTTTTAAGTCATCTACTTGAAAGCCGACCTCCTCTCTTCTTCCTGTATGTGTCTGTCTATTAGCATTCATTCACCGGGGCGGTGGCGCACTCTTTGAAAGCACCACTTTAAACACCTTCAAAGATTCTTAAGCAATACCCTGTCTCAGAATTGAAGGTATTTTTCTCAGCACCTGTTTTGCTGCTTTAGTTTCAAGAACAGGAGTTTGGTCTGATTTTTCTATTTATTTTCAACTTATTAATTGGTCCTCATCACCGCAGTTTTTTTTAGCCAATTGGGGTATCGGAAAGTACAAGTCTTGGTGCTACTTTGAATGGTTTTACCGAAGCTCCAATTGTTACACAGCCTTTTGGAATGCAGCTTCTAGTTAATTATTTTGTAACACCTCAGTCTGAGTATTAATGGGCATTCAGTTGGATTCAAAAACATGCTTGTTTCATCGTGTCCTTGTTCAGGCAAAAAGTAGACTTTTTAGGAGGCACCTTAATGCTTTAGCTGCGGTGTTGCAGCTGGAAGACTACGTGCTACATTATAATCCTACGGTGGATCACAGAACAGGATCAGGTAATGAATGCTCTGTCCCAAAAAGGAGGTTTAGTGGTAGGAAACGTTGTAAATTGTTTCCGCTTGTTGTGCGGGTGTTGAAGACTTTGGATTGGCGGGCTGCCCGGAAACTAAAGTTCTCCAACGCTGCAGCTCGTCATGGGTTTTCTCATTCAATTGATGCATTTATAATCATGGTTCGTGCTTTTTCCTTGGTAGAGATGAAGATGGAAGTGTATACTTTGCTTAACGATGTTATTATGTACTTTGAAAAAGTTAACTTGGATTCCAAAAGTTTATTCTCAGCTTTATTGGATTCAGCTGCACCTGTGAAAAGGCCGGGAATTGTATTTGATGAACTTATAAAAGTTTTCTCTGCAAATAAATTGCTTGACAATGCCACATACGTGTACATACAGGTGAGGAATATGGGTCTTGTGCCTAGTATAACTTCATGCAATTTCTTGCTAAAGTGTTTGGTTGAAGCAAACAAATTGGCATTTGTCAGAGCCTTGTTTGAAGAACTTAGGAACTCTGGCCCATCACCTAATGTTTACACCTATACAATAATGATAAGTGTTTATTGTAAAGGACATTTTGATCAGAATATAGACGTGATACAGTTAAATGAGCTCATGCAAGAAATGGAGAGAAATGGGGAAAATCCAAGTGTAGTAACGTATACTGCATATATTGATGGTCTTTGTAGAGTTGGTTTTGTTGAACTTGCCTTGGAATTTATTAGGAATTTGAGCAGACACCAAAATCTCAATAGTTATTGTTATAATGCTGTCATATATGGGTTTTGCCGGAGAGGAAAATTATACGAGGCTTCTGAAATTTTCAAAGAAATGAGAAGCCATGGAATATTACCGGATGTTTATAGCTACAGTATTTTGATTGATGGCTTTTGCAGGCAGGGACATATTGAAAATGGTCTTGATCTCATAGAAGAAATGAAACTGCAAAATATAAGCCCATCCCTTGTCAGTTATACCCCACTCTTTAATGCTCTGTGCAAAAGAGGACTGATGGACATTTCCTTAAAGATGTTCCATAATCTTGGTGCTGTTGGGTACAAATATGACTTAGTTTCATTTAATATCTTGATTGGGGGGTTTTGCATGTGGGGTGATATGGAATCTGCCATTAAACTTGTAGAGGATATGACAAAGCATGATTTAGTTCCAAATTCCGCTAGCTTTCACAAGCTGATTCGTGGTTTCTGTAGAATGGGACTCTTGGATGAAGCACTGGAAGTTTTTAACCTCATGCTACAAGTCGGTGTCCTGCCAAGTATTATAACTTGTAATGTCATTGCTGATGAGTATTGCAGAGAAGGGTACTTGGACGAAGCTTTGAAATTTATTAATGTAATTCAAGAGCACGGCATCACTCCCAACTCATTTACATATAATTTTCTTCTGAAGTGGTTGTGCAAAGAACAAAAAACAGAGAAAGCATTAGAGATTTTGCCTATGATGTTTAAGAAGAATGTTTGTCCCGGTGTTGTTCATTACAGTACACTTATGGATGGATTTGCTAAACAGGCAAACCCACGGAAGGCCTTTAGAGTGTATGCAAGAATGCTAAAACTTGGGTTAACACCAAGTATTGTAACTTATACTATCCTCATCAAAATATTTTCCCAAAAAAACAAAATGTATGAAGCGTACAAGTTGCTGATGGAGATGACTAAAAGCGGTTTGATCCCAGACACAGTTACATACGCATCAATAATTGATGGATTTTGCAAAATTGGAGACATGAAAAATGCTTGGTTATTACATAAGGAAATGTTGCGTAGAGGTCAGTCACCAAATGTTGTTACTTATACATGTCTAGTTGATGGCTTTTGCAAGTTACAGCGCATGGATATGGCAAGCCTTTTGATTGATGAGATGAAGAGGAATAATGTCACACCTGACGTGGTGACCTATACTGCACTGATTGCTGGGTATCAAAGAATTGGAAGAATTGATCGGGCCCATGATGTGTTTCAGGAAATGAAGCAGAAGGGCATTTCGGCAGATGCTAGATGCAGCACGTGTTTTCATGGTAATCATGAGGTTTCGTATGGTTAAGTGGTTGAGAAGACAGTGTACAAGGAACTACTGGTAAATCACTAATCAACAGTGTACAAGGAACTATTGGTAAATCACTAATCACTCTTTCTATATGCTCTGTTCATGAGTGTCAGTCTCTAATATGTATAGGTTTTGCGTCAGCTAATTTTTTTGTTTTTATTTCAAGTAGATACCTGTTTGAGCTCAAAACTGAACTCTGTTTGGACCACTTTCTTTCTTTTTTTCTGCACATGTTGGATTGTTTTGGAATTTAATTTATAAACTTACAACTTACTGAGAACAAAAGAAATGAATATTATTTTGAAGCTTTATCTGATCAATTGTTGATCCTAATTGACTACTTTTCCTGCATTCTTTCATACTTTAACTTTTCTAGTTTTTCTCAGTGTAGTCCATTTATGAAGATGATGCATTATTCTTGGCAGATTATGGGCCTAGTGTTTTACCAGGTTGTTGCATAAGCATAGAACTCTGAAGCTTGCTTCGATGTTGAAAAATAGTCAACAATTCAATATTGTTTTCTTCTTTGCAGATTCACTTGAAGCTCCTGGTGCATTTACACTTAACTGCAAAGCTAGTTTTCCTGGAGTTTATCATGGATGTGAGTTTGGCATGTCTCTGGTGTTGATTTTGATGCTATGAAGAACTCATTGACTTGACTTTTGAACCTTTTTGCCATATGAGATTCATGCATGTTAGTAAGAAGGGAAACAGTTATATGACAAGTCCATAGATGGTCTTAGGTTATAATATCTTGGCCAAAACTCAAGAATCTCATCCTAGAGCTTGAGATTGGGAGGGAGAGGTCAAGGGTGGGAGAGGCCTCCCTCTCCTATTTCAGAACATGTGGTGCAATATGTGTTATATGGGGCCATATATATAACATGATTTCCTTGAGTTTTGACATTACTTGTTTCCTTGATTCCAGTCAAGTTTGTATGGAGTGAAGTCTGAACTAACGGGTCATTTTCCAGCCCTATACTTAACTGAGATGAAATAGCTTGTGTAATTGAGCCCTCGACACTTAGTTCATCTAAAGCATGAATAACCCTTCTCCGGTGTTGAAGAATTTCCTTGGTACAGCTGACACAGAAGTAAGGTCACTTATTTCCTTGTAATCTGAAGTGGCTTGATTCTATATGCTTAAATTTGTTTATGGCTTCTTTTGTGATTGATTACTGGTTTTGGTTATTGTTCAGGCAAGAAATACAGATTCTTTATCCCAGTTCTTTGGAGTGGACTTAGCTTCTTGTCCTTTTGAACAAGGTCTAGTTCCAAACTTATCATCCTTTGTTGCAACTACATTGATTCAAATTTTGTTCAAGATATTTATTTAATTGAGTTAGGTTGATGGTCCCTTGGATTAATGTTTTTTTTTTGGTAAATATATTTTGATTGACTGGAGTCTTACAGGTTCTCTTATCGTATTGAAAAAGATTTAGATACTGATGCACACTTGTTTGAACTTGCATTGGCTTCAGTTCTGGAAACTGATTTAGATACTGATGCACACTTGTTTGAACTTGCATTGGCTTTAGTTCTGGAAACTCAAGAGACAAGGTTTTTCATTTCTAGTGCAAAAACCTACATTGTGGAGAAACTAAATGTTTATTCTATTTCCGATGTGCTTTGCTACTTTGCAGTCACAGGTGTTGAATTGTTTTTGTTAAAATGTTCAATCAATTGCAAGAAGAAAATGGGAGTCAGCTAGATGCTGTAAAGAAGAGATTCATATAATCTACCTTGAAGAAAAATGTTGCAGCTTGTGACAGAAGTCTAAAGGCTGGCAATAAGTGAGAGACTATCATGGACAAGATGATAATGCCACGAACTCCAAGTCAACGATCAGTTGGTCAGATGCGACCTGCGGTTTCTCATAGAACCAGCAGTTTCAGGCAAGCGGAGCTCATCTGGGGCAATGGTGCTTTAGATGTGTAGTGTAGGCTGCAGGTACTTATACAATTATATTTACTAAAGGAAGTGACTAATAGCATCTCTATGTTCATATCTTTATTACAATTTCACTTTAATGTCAGATTACATCTCCAAATTCACAAGCTTATTTGCTGTTTCAAATAATGAAATCTTATTTTGACAACGACTTGGGGATTCAACTTAAGATTAGGTAAACTTCTCACGATCAATCACAAAATATTATTGATTAATTACAAAAAAAAATTCAAATTTTGCTTAATTTTGTAATTATAATTATAATTGTAAAAAGTGGCGATAAAATGTTCAAATGTTCAAATTTTTTAATTGTAGCCTGAATTTTAAAAAGTGATAATAAACGTTTAAATTTTCAATTTTTTTTTCAATTCTAGTCCGAGCTTCGAAAAGTGATAACAAAATGTTTAAATTTTTTTTAATTCTAATCTGACGTTAATGTTTATGTGAAATTTGCTGATGTTGCTTGCCATGTATTCTAAAAATCTTAATTATTATTACACATCAGTTAAAATTAACATAATAAATGAAGATTAATGAAACGATGTCGTTGATAAAAATGGAATCCCAAAATTAGTTTACACAACTTCAACCTTTAATTATCTTTTTGTTCTCTTGACTCCCTCAACCCTTTGTTTTCTGCTTGTTCTTTCAACGCCCCAAACTATTCTCGGATTGCAACATGTTGCATCAACAAATTCTTCGCTTTCAGTTTGTTCTTTCGATGCGCTCAACGTGACGAAGTTGAATAGAGAGTCTCACCTATTTGAATTTAAATTAGATAAGAGTGTTGATTAAGAAATAAGGTCTTGTTATTACTAATGTCACAATTTAAGAAAAAAGAATATTAAAAATTAATTATCCGTTGGAAACTTTGACAAATTTCTTAATTCGTCAAATTTCATAAACTTATTTAAATTGATTTAACCCCCAAGATTCAATAAGCTTTAAAACCGAAAATAAAATTTACTCTCAATTCGTAAATCAGAAAATCTAAAAATTCCATTGGAAATAGAATATTCCTATGGATTTCAATAGAGAAATAGAAGATTTTACTGTAGACTTGTCATAAAACTCCTACGAAGTTTTTAAATTATAGGAAATTGTTAGTGAAATTTACGAAACTATAAAGAAGGTTGGTGTCTTTAACTGAAAAAAAAAGATACTTTTAGAGAGTAATGAAAATTTAGAGTCACATTCAAAATTGGTATGCAAATTTAGAATTTTGTCAATTAGGATTTGGGCATCTTTAATTTGGAAGTTGGTGTTTAATAAGTTTGGGGTTTTAATCAGTTCGGTGTTTGGATAATTTAAGATTGACAAATTAAGCCTTTGTCATAAATATTGGATATTTTTAGGGACTTGCTGTTATACAAATTAAAATTTGATCATAACTCGCTAATAGAATGACTATTTAACATTAAGTTAATAGGTTTTATATAAGAAACCAATCACAGTAATAATAAGGGCCTTATTGCTTAATTAATAATTTTGTTTAATTTAGATAATGAATATACTATTGTGAAATATAATAACTATGACAATTAATTAATGATTTATTTTTAAAAAATTTATAATGTTCTTGACGATTAAAAAAAAGGTCATTTCAAACCTGGCACTTATACTAAATTTTAATACAAACCCTAAACTTTAATAGTAGTAGTTAATATCAAAATAGTATAATTGCAAGCAATTATTAAGGTTCTACCAATTTGAATTGAAGTGAAAACCCCAAGGTCTCGTTTCATGACTAGTAATGAAGGAATTATAATAAAAATAGAAATAGGAATGAAAAGTGGAGATCGACATATGAATAAATTTACTAATTATCCATGTTTAGTATGTAAGCACTAAAAATGTGATTATAAAAGTTAATAACTATACTAGTATTTTATATCAAATATTAAGAATGTGAATAACAATTTTTTTTTACTTATGTTTGATGATTACGTTATTGATTTTGTTAATAATTAATTAAAATATTTTATATTATTATTAATTAAGAAAGTTTTGTATTTAATAAATAAATAATTAAAATTATTTTTAATAATTCAATAAATTATTAATTTTAAAATAATTGTGTATGATTTTTCTTATAAGAATAAAATTAAAAAACCATAATGAAAGAATAGAGAGTTTCACTTAAAATAAAACACAAAGAAAGAAAGAAGAACAAAAGAGTTTCAATTACCCACATTTATTTGTTATTCCTAATATCTAGTTCTAGATTATAGTGGCATTAGAAATAAAAATTTAGGATTATTTAAAATTCATTCTAGATATATCAATCCTTATCTTATTCATTATTAGTAACCAAACAACCAAAAAATTAAAGAATGTTAGTTGCATACTCATTTCCACGTCTTCATTCCTAGTTACCAAACGTATACTTGTCGATATAAATTCACGATTACCACATTAAAACCCAAGCAAGAACAATGAGGCCCCACTATCAAAGTCCCAAATAGTGAAGTCTAATCAAAATGTCAATCCTAACGTCTCCTTTCCAAAAAAGAGATGGAGAATTATGAGCCAAAGAAAAATGACATAAAGAGAACCGACGGATGTGGATCAACTTATGTTTTGTGAGTTTTTCATATATGTTGATGTTTTGGATTATATATTGATGGAAATTGAGTATATTGACGCATCTATACATGAGTCTTTTTTGTCTACCATTGTTCGATTTTTCTTGATCTCATTAACTCGTTCGATTCTAATGCCAATAGTCTAAAATTCCATGTTGCTTTTGTTATTAACTCTAACCCAATGTTTATGTAGCACATCATTAGCAAGAAGGTGAAATATAACACAATTGGTAATGGTTTGTCACTTAGCCATTATTAGAGCTATGCACAGGACAATCTGACCTAAATCGAGATATAAATATTGAGATTTACAATATCTTTTTCTTTGTTTTTATACTACAAACACTTCACTCAGTATTGAGGATGTAGTTTGTAGGTGTAGGTTTAACACTTCTCAAGACAAACCTCAAAAGGAGTATGAAGAGAAGATAAGTATGAAAAAGAGAAATAAAACAAAGCTTCAAACTATTTTTATATATTTTTAAAACTAGGTAATTGAATTTTTATAATTAAAATTGTAGATAAGATATGATGAAGATTATAGACTCGTATCCCTATCTATGATTCTTTGGAATAAATCTGTATAGTAGTTATTGTTAAAAGAATTAATTATTTGTGAATTTTCACATACATTAAAAAATTGTTTAAACACAAATAAATGTATAATGAAAGAAAGATTATTGATAAAAATATTTGGATAAAGATAAGTAATGCATGTTGACAAAAGAAAATTATAAGAATGTATAGCAATTAGAACAAATTGAAATGTATAAATATAATTAGTTTGATTCATGTAGAATTTTTATAAGGACTGACCTTAATGCGGAAGCAGTTAATCGATTCTCTATTTGCTAGTCCACGTTTTACAGTTAGCTACTAGAGTCACTGTTAATCCACGCCTCAATCTCTAATGCTTGATGGTGTGATTCACGTGATGAATAATGAAGGGAGTTTTTCTTTTGGATTGCAATGAATGTAATAAATATTTTCACTCCCTTAATCCTCTTTTTATATGAGGACGAACATAACTGATGGAAGTTACATCTTGTGTAACTACCAACAACTCCTACTCAGCCACATAAGCCACGAGTTGCAGCTTCTCTCTAAAATTTCACGTGTCATACTGAGAATGGGGTGTGCGACCATTAAAGAACCAGTAGTTTTATATTAAGTTACTATCAAACTAACGTAACACTTTCACATAGTTATGATACCCCAAATCATCCAAAATATTAAAAAATGCATATACTGTCCCTTTATGCTCATAGATATATCATATGATTATACACCGAGTATAATCGCCCGGGCTGATATGGTGATGAAGGAAAAGATTTTTCCTTAGACACTCATAATAATCCATCTTAACTTAACTGCTTTCCTAATGTACTCCGCTGGACTATATACAACTTAGCCCTTGGTAAAACACACTAAAGTAGTAACACTAAGCCTTGACTTTATATCATAGTTCTAAGTCGAAGGGTTTCATTCGATTAGACATTAAAGTCTATGGGACCATACAGTGACAGAGAAAGGGATTTAACTGTCACTCCACAAGAAGGTCGTTATATAGCACACATAGTATGAAATGTGTGTCATAGTGCTCCCACTAAGTTGGGCATGTCAGTTTGTTATGCTATGCAAATCATGAATCTAACTTTACTTAAAAACTAATCCGAGCCACTAGATTAACATACTTAATGCTAATCTTGATACTCGAGATTTGGCTTTAAGGTTTCAATGTGAAATTTGAATCTTTTATATCCGACCTATCAAAGTCTCATCTTAGACTTACTAAGGTGACTATTCAAATATAGAAACTTATCATGCATACTATAAAAATATGAAGATAACACAATATTACATACACTCAATATTAAAATTCTGAAGTCTCATCCTACATGCTACTCAAGCGTTAAGGTGATTACCTGTATGATAAGGTCAATCAGAAGCCTGGTGTGTGATGACATTACAATGTGCCTTATCATATAATTACGTACCAATGAACATTTGAGAAATAAAATTTTATTACACAAAAAACTCGTTACAATTAAAAGCATGTCCATTATACAACAAGATATAACTTAATGAAAAGAAAACTAAACCCTATGCAAACCTAAACTCATCACATAAGCCTTAAATGAATCTCGAGGAATAAGTTTAGTTAAGGAATTAGCTACCATCTTGTTAGTAGATATATACTTTATGATAACTGTAGGAAAATCCCGGTGTGTACATCACATGTACACGGTGCGGAAAAACAAAAATTTTTGTTCCGGGACCTTCCC
>JAOSBK010000005.1:13964618-13976325 GCA_027568895.1 Erythroxylum shatona | reverse complement strand
TGTATGTATGTATACAATCATTTTATAACAATTATAATATATTTTTCTAGGAACGCGATGATAAAGAGTGAATAAGGAGGTAGTTTGTGAAGGATTTTGGAGCAGCCACACATATTTGTTTTGTTTTGTATTTTGGTTGATGCACTTATAATTCATACAGATTAGAAGAAGTTAATATATGAGCATTTTAAATAATAAATTTTGCCTACCGTGTTTTGTATATGTTAAAGGTTGAATTCTAATAATCCATATAGACTATATGATAGCATATATAAATGCAATTTTTGGCCATTAACATTTAGTAATATATATTTTAAGGTATACATTATTGTATGTATAGCTTTAATACTATATATTATTATCTTAATTAATATTAATGTATTGTATGGTTATTGCCTACTCAATGACAAGGGTTTGCCTTTATATTAACATGTATGTTGGCTATTGCTGCCTAAACAAAATCAATTCATTGCTTTATAAATATTCAAAATGTTGCGATTGTTTGAAACCATTTTGTTGCCATGGTCAAAACTTGAAGCAATATTATTCTTTTTATTACCTAATCTTATAGGAGTGTCACTTTATGTAACAGTCAGAATTATGATGTCTTAATAAAAATGCAAAGATAATTACATTTCTAATTATGCTTTTGCTTGTTACCTAATGCCTTTTTTATTGTAGTGATAATAACAAACAGAGATATGTGATCATCTTATAAAGTTGTACGAAGTTAAGTCACTTCCTAACAAATTTTTTTAATATATTCTTCAAATGTTAAAATTTGTAACCGACCACGTTAATATTAATTTATCTCACATTGTTAGGCTATATAATAGGATTACAAAACTGAGATTAAGGACTTAGAGAGGCAAGCTAATTGGTTGGTGAGACTCATTATAATATTAAGAATATTCAAATGTTTTTTTTTAAATTTAAATGAAAGTTGAAGATTTTATCAATTTTATTTTTAAATAAAAAATTAATAATTTAATAATTTTTAATCCCACTAAATGTAAGGTATAATTTGAATTTTTGTGATATTCTTTAAATGACCATTTTACTGTAGTTTATTTCGTTACATATTTCCCTACATGTGATTCATCTGGATGATAGAACAGAGGCAAGACAACCTATCCAAGTGTTTCATGGCACTTGAATGTCTTTCCAAGCTCCACGTGTAACGTATCATAGTCTTTGGTGAAAACGATGACGAACATTTGATTATTGGATTGTTGTCAGAAGTGAATGCCCTATTTCTTCTCCTCTTTGAAAGTGATCATCTATAAATGCTACGACACCTTTTCACAAAAGAGCAAGGTGAAGATGGTTAATGAAGTTGTCTGTATGTTCACGCCTCTGAAACTCAAAAACATATTGTACTTCTATTGGTTAGATGCTTGGAAGTGTAGAAGATGAAGATGAAGATGAAGCCAAGAGAGAGACTGGAGAGAGCTCATACATGATCATAAACATGTTCCTGAATCAATGTCTCAATCAAAAGGGAGACCTTGTAGCTTCTTTTTTGTTGACTTCGTTTCCTAGAATGCCATTAGCGCCAGGCCTCACCTGCCACACGCTTATTGGCTAACTATTGTTACTAAATTCTTGTAAGGAATTAGTTAATGGACCACAAAGAAAGCACATTGATAATTAAGTAATATAGCTACGTTATGTTGTTATTATGTGTCTACTTTAATTTATGTGGTTTATAATTAACAAAATCATACTAAACTTAGTGAAAACTTAAATGTGAGTTTAACATCATAATAAAATTTCAGTTGTTATTCTTATATTTGAGGATTGTTTTATCTTACCAAAGATTATAATGTTGATAAGAACTTGCTAGTTTGTTTATAAAACAACTTATTAGAGGAGAGAGGGAACTTTTTTCTTCTTCTTAATTTTCATAATTCAATGTTGTGAATCAGAGCTCTTAAATCAGAATTGTTCGATTCTACATTTTTTTTTTTAGATTTGTAATTATTGTTTTCTATTTTTAGTTTTAGTTTTTCTTTCAAACAAAAACAAAAACATGTTTAGTTATTAATCAAATGTAGTTATATTTGTATTATTGATGATAATTACATATTAGATAAAATTTAAAAATATATTGTTTGTAATTAATTAAATTTATTTAAATATTTTTATAATATTTCATTAAAATAAATAATTTTAATATTTTATTTTAAATACATTTTAATTATAAATCAAATTTTATTTGAATTACACATATTTTAAAGATATTTTATATTTATTAATAGTTATTAAATTTATTTTATTTTATTTAATACAGAAATTAAATAAATTATTAAATTAAATTAAATTATTCATAATTTTTATTAATAATAAAATTTAGTTATTTCAATATTAAATTAAATTATTCACAATTCTTATTAATAATTATATTTAATTAATAATAAATTATATTATAAAAATAAAACAAAAATAAAAACAACTTTTGTGATTTTCATAAATCTAAAAACTGGAAAAAAATCAAAACAAAAAACTCAAAAAAAACAAACAACTATTTTTACAAAATTTGAAAATAGAAACAACAAAATGATAAAAGAGAAATTACTTTAAAAAAGCTTCGTATGGCTGTTCATGGAAAGGGATCCGTGGCGCAATGGTAGCGCGTCTGACTCCAGATCAGAAGGTTGCGTGTTCGATTCACGTCGGGTTCAAACTGCTCAAATACTACTCTTTCAACGTTTTTATCTTATCTTGGGTTCATGTTGTTTTATTCATCCTACATGCTGTTACGAAGCGCATTAACACAGAATCAGTGTTATCCATGCACAGCTTCCCTGCTCCTAATTTTCGAAAGTCCCATTTTGACGTTTAAGCATTCATCACCAGAGTTCACCAAACAGTCACGTTTACAAGGAAATGGTAAAGAACATTAGCACGTAGCAGAAAGTAGAAACAGAAAACATGCAGGACATATGAGTCGTCGGAATTCAGTTTCGAATGAATTCTGAGAATCAACGTCATATACATCATGCATCGCTGGCTTGCCACAAGATTTTAAAGATTTTACTTTAAGCATTCATCACCAGATTTATACCATGTTGTACAGGGGGATGAATACATTAACATAATCACGTATCACCCATCTGTGGTGTCATCTTCTTCAGGCTTCACAAAGAACTCAATATAAGCAATTCTACAGGGTTGCTGGTAGCCAGCTGAATCAATAAGTGAGTGTGATGGTCTTGCAACTGAAACCAGATGTTGAACTTTCAACATGCCACCTCTCCCAATGCTCAACTTGCTACCTCTATTGTCTTTGATCACACTGCTGGGAATGTTGGAAGTTGTAGCTCGAAGGAACTTGTACTTATACCTATGCATTGAAGTTAGAGTCAGACACCGGTCGAGGAGCTGTCCAATGATTTCATACAACAGTTTTGAGAAAAGACCTGTAAGAGACTTGCTGATCACAGTGAAATGCAGTTAACAAGTCGGTGTTGGCATAATACAAGAAGTCTATCTAACAAAAGCAAAAGTTTTAGAAAATGTGAATATAATTCAGCCTTCACACCAAGTAATTGTTCATACAAATAACACCTGCAAGTCTCCATGGCCTTCTCCCCTAAAAGTAACAGAAGGGGGTACTGGTTTTAGAATGATCTGGATGCTGGATCCTGGCCATTCGAGATCATCAATAGCTTCTTTGAGTGCTGCAGACTATGTTGTGGAATACCATAACATTAGACAACAAATTGAGAAAAGGAGCTGGTTATGAAACATAAAAGTTTGTAAAATAAAGCAAAACTTTTAGGATCGAGATTTTTTTTTTTTGGATAGCATCAAATACAAAGCATATTACTTGGTGTTTTGAAGAAGTAGGAACATCTCTTGAAAAAAATTAAAAAAATCATTTCAGAAATAACTGTGCCCTTGCAATTTTTTCCTTAAATCTCATTTCATGAACAAAATGGTCTAGACAAGAACAACAGATTCTCATTTTCCAAAAAAAAAAAAAAAAGGAACAGGCTCTCAGAAACATTAGATTCACATCAACGCATCATACAATAATCAAATGAAATGTCAAATAGTTAACACAGGTTCTATTTGTCATTAGTTGAGTCCAAAATGCATTGGCATCGATGCAATAGGTTGACATCTAAAGAATTTTCGCACTTCTCTCCTAAAAGATCAAACTAGTGCTAGTCCTTGAAGTAATAGGATAAGGAATGAATATACTTTGACGGTAAAACTGCGAGGTTTGGTCCCAGCAGGTTCAAAATTGTAGTCCCATGAAACAGTTTCGGGGATTCTTGTCCTGATTTCAGCATAAATACAGGAATCCATTGAATCAACAGACCTGAAGGACCATGGAAATTAGGTCGATCAAAATAAACGGATACAATATCCGCAATACAAGCAACTAATTTTGGTCAGGATAACTTGTTCAAAACATTGGGAATTGACTTCAATGTATGTATGTATATGCCTATGTATATGTGTATGTATGTGTGTTTGTGTGTGTGTAAATAGTTTACGAAATCACCAAGTCTGAGTGCAGAAAGTAAATATGTACCTGAGAAGAAGCTCCATATCAGGTCCGGGATATGTGATCTCGATGACGGTGGGGTGTCCCGGAACAGAAAACGTGTTCAGGCAATCAACCAAAAGGCCCAAGCTCACTCCAAAACGAGGTCGCACTTCCGCATTATACTCGTATTTGATGAAGAGCTTAATCAAATTCCAATCAACCATTAATTAGTAGAATATTTTTTATAATTTTAGAAAATTAAAAAGTAACTAATTAGCTGTGTTATGGTGGTGATGTGACGGTATGGTATCTAAGACTAGTAGTAGCACCTACCTCCTTCTGAAGATAAACTTTAGCTTGGAGGCAGCCGGTTTCCTCCACAATCAAAACCACACCGTGTTCCGATAGCTCTAGTACAGCGTCCTGTCATATAAAACAAAGCTAGCAAATTACTATAAAAAAAGAAATGGTGAAAGTTGAGAAGAAGAGCCTTACCTGGTGGCGCTTCCAGCGGACGGCCGAGAGAGCGTCGACCATGCCTTGGACGTTATCCACCTGGAACACCAGATCGGCAGCCGGTGAACTCATTTTTCCCCTTCTTCTTTTCTTTTTTCTTAAAAAAGAGCAAACCTTCTTTAGCTTCCCGCCATCTTCTTAAAATATAGAGCAAGATGTTTTTCACTAAAAAAATTTCTTAGGAGTAGTTATCCGCCGAGCCGAGGGATATTCATATACTATATATATGTTTAAGCTCAAGTTTTCTACGCAGCACTCAATTCTTATCCTTACTTTACTATTATACCCCTACTCTTATAGCGATTTTATAATTTTGACATTTCGAGTTTGAAAGCCAGCGCTGAATTGTGAATTCTTTTCGTGAAAAATGAAAAATCATGGTTGAAGAAGCTTTACTTGTAAGGGGTTAAAGGACAAAGCTGTAATTTCAAAATAATCCTCCAATCTCTGAATTTGAACTTTCCTTTTTCTTTCTTCCCCAAATTTTCCGCGACCGTACATTCCTCACTCTCTCTTCTCTACTTTTTCTGGACCGCTCCAATCTCCAGGGTTTTACCGATTTGCTTCTCTTCCAAAACCCTAAATCTTGTTGTTTCCTTTGTTTCTAATTTTATTTTTAATAGCTTCATATACGTATTAATTCCATCTTCTGCACTGGATTGCGTTGAAATGGATGGGCCTGTTGGCAAGGGCCGTGCTGCCAATACCTCCGGCGGCGACGCATCCACAGCCGGGGGTTCAGCTCCGGTGCCGATGTCGAATCAGGCGAATGTGCCGCCGCCCTTCTTGAGCAAGACTTACGACATGGTGGACGACCCGGCGACCGACCCGATCGTGTCGTGGAGTCCCAACAATAACAGCTTCGTAGTGTGGAATCCGCCAGAGTTTGCACGTGACTTATTGCCCAAGTACTTCAAACACAATAACTTCTCCAGCTTCGTTAGGCAACTTAATACCTATGTAATTGCCGCTTGCTTCTCTTTTGCTCGCTGTTTTCATTTCAGTTTGGTACCGTTTTACTATTTAAATTCCTCACAAGCTGACGGTTGATTTGCTTATTGGATAAGGTTAGTTGTTTGAGTGTGTTGATGGTAATTTGTAAACTTGTGCGTTAGAGACAAGGGTAGAGAATTAGTTCCGTAGTGGAATTTGCGCTTTTGATGTGCCTAAATTTCTTCTTTGGTATTTTGTACTATTGATAGAACTCGATGTTTCTTTAGTTGGAACACCTTGTTTACGGTATGCAAAAAAGCAATATTGTAGAGGCAGCTTTCGATATTTGTACAGTGTTGATGTTAGAGAATATCTTGAGCTATATACTATGTTTATGTATACGCGTTTCCGTATCTCTTACTCATGCTTTAATGATGGAAACATGGAATTCTGTCGTCCATCTTTGTGTAGAATCTTCCTTCCTTGTGCCCCCATAGTTGGTTGAATGTTGAGCTGGGTGTCACCGTGCTTACTGATTGTTGATATAGATTATATTTAATTAGTTGACTGTTAGCATTTGTTCACATATAGAGCATATTTTCACTTTGGTCAAGGTCAAGAATACAGAGAGCTACATTTTATTTTAATATGAAAATTTGGGTCCTGAGGTAGATTATAATCTTAGGCAGGAAGCTTGGAGTGATAGCTAAGCACTTCAGTAAACATTATTCAGTGTAAAATCATAGCTACACTTGAAAGAGGAGAAAAAATTTGGTGGATTTATATACTGCTTTGTTCGTAATATCATTGCCATGATTTTTTTATATTGTCCACCAAAAAAGCAAATAAATCTTATGAATTGAAATAGTATGTTCTGGACCTTCAGTTATCAGAAAGCATTTAATCAGATGGTAAAACTTGATTCTAGCTTTAGAATAGGTTGGGAAGAGCATGTGGGTTTTCTTTGACTTTTCATTTCAAGGAACAGTGACTGTGTCATCCAAATTGAATTCCTGTAATTAATAAACCGAGTTTATTTTTTAGGCATGCTAGTTATTAACAATGTTATTCTAGCAAATGGAACCAATGCTGGGATGGCTTGTGATGGAAATTATGGAGGATTGCCCTTAAACCTAGGGATTTCAGGTTAAGCATGAGAAGAATGGAGGCCATGCTTTGTTATTTTAGATGCTGGTGGTATAGAAGTAGGTACAACAATGATGTGGAGGTTCCTTAAAATGATAGTTTTCATGCTATCTGCAACTGTAGATGATGAAATTGTTCACATCTTAAGAGTTAGAAGGATGAGTTTTCTAAGGAATTAGAATGTTTGTAATAAGGTGGTTGTAGGTTGTAAATTCATTCTCGGTGAGATTGATATTCCCCCAACATGCATAAACTAGCTGTTATTCCATTTGAGGCTTCCTTGAGATGGTGTTGTTATGCTCAAAACATGCCAAATCAGTTAGAAAGAGTGAGAAAATTCTGTAGAATTGGAGGTAAAGAGGTAATAAAAGCAAAACGGTGTGGATGGGGTAGAGCTGAAAAAATGAAACTTATCTGGAAAACATGGTGAATTTTCTGTAAAGGTTATGGGCTATTACATGGCTTGCTTATAGATACAATAGAGTGACCTTTTAACCCTTGTAAAACAAGAGTTATCAAGGAAAGGAGCAGGGCCTGAGCCATTGGGAAGGTGCTCACGAGTTCCAACTCTTTGGAATTATGATTCAGGTATTTTGGTCATCTGGTTTGTTCGTATATGATAAAGTGACTCACAATGTACCATGTAATACCACTATTTCTGAAGATTTAGCTCCCTTTTGTTGAAAGGGAACAAGTACATTCCATAACTACCCATAACTGGTTTGATCACGACTCTTAGTTAAGTTGAGCGGAGTATATCAAAGTCAGGGTGAATGAGTAGTTGTACAATTTGTTCCATATATTCTAAAACTGAGGAACACATCTCTTTTTATTTTTCCTTCTTAACCCTTGGATTTCTTCAAGTTTAAAGTTCTGATATCAATTCTTCTGGCATTTTCTCAGCAACCAAATGGAGCAGAATTGGAAAATGATAAGAAAGCATGGCTTAGGTTGATCACAGCCTGATCACAAGGTTAATTGGTGATTTGATTTTTGAATTTTAGTCCATTGTAGCTTAGATCTAATTGGACTCAGAAGCATATACAAATAACTGGTTAGAGAGGGTAGCACATTTCCTCCTACTAAAGTTTGTAAAAGTTTTGCAAGAGTAAACTTGTCTATCTCTTCGATGCTGTTTGTTTTAAGTTATGCTTGATTGATGCATGCATCATTTTGTTTAGATTAGGGAGGACTTCAATGTCATGTTGACCTTCTCTGTAAAGTGATTCTGGACATTAATCTAGCGGATAGTATGCAAAGATTGATAAGAGTGCTGCTGGCGAGCTAGGTGAAATAGGTATTGAAATTCTATAAAGGTTTGAGAACCCGCTTTTCTGTATTCATTTAAATTATTGCTGGTTTGCCATATAAAATACGTTTGGATTGGTTGTATTCAATTGTAACTTGCTTATGATAGACATTGTCTAAATTTGATACTTCAGTTTGCAACTTTTTCCCTGAATGGTTGCTTATCTGTTTTTTTTTTAAATTTTTTTGGCATTATTGACTTGAGTTTTTTTTTCCCTGTAACCACAAAAAATATGAACATCAGTTGTCAGGGTTGTTAATGGCTGAAGTTACAAGGAAACATTCAGCAGAACCAATTGTTTATTATTTATGCATTTCCAGAAATTTCTCTGGATGCTTGAGAGTTGTAAAACAAAATCTGTACATGGAAAAGAAATGAGTGATGAAATAGGAGAAAGAATGGATCGTTATATCATAACTACAACTAATATTTTCCATATCCACTTGGTTTGGTTGCAATCAGTCTTTTATGCTTTTCTTCTGATGCCAACTTTGTGATGCTAAAGTGTCTACCGTACTTCTATGCAGTTCTGATGTTAATTCCAAGATTATCAAGTTTGTATGCCATTTTCTTGTTGCAAAACATGTTTTATTGCATATTTGAGGGAGAACCAATGAACAGGAGTCCTGAACTGGATAGTGGTTGAAATTTCAAAACGTTGTAGAAGGAAGTCCACTATTGAATGCTTGCTTCTGTTCTTGCTACTTAATTTTCAATCCACGGCCACCCTATAGATGTAAGTCTTCACGGACTAGTATTACAAGAACATTTCTTGTTTCTGACTCTTCAGATACTGGTATTACAAGAACCATTTCTTGTTTCTGATAATGTGTGTCTAAATAACTTAAGGTTGTGCTTTTGTTCCATAATTGAGTTTTAGTTTTTCCTCAGCTTGTAATCACATTGATGTCTTATGCAAAGAATACAAAGTCACCAGAGCACTTACCTGGATGCAGAGGTGAGCTGATAGAATGCCTCAGCAGCTTTTAGACCCTTAGGCAAGTCACCCTTGGTGAGGCTCTTACCTTGGTGCACCTTGACAGTGCCTTCTTTTGGAGAAAAGCTCCCTAGGTCCATTGAAGATTTGCCAAATTCATGCTTAGGCTAAGTATTAAAGGGTTCCTAACAAATTTAAATTCTAGGGACTAAGAATCACTCTTCAGAAAAAAACATCACACCTTTGATGATTTATGTTAAGGCATGATAATCTATGTGGTTAACATCTTGTTTGATGAATGTTTCTTATATCAATAACTGTTGATTATTCAACATTATTGTTTCTATTTACTTTCTACAGTGGGTAATCTTTGTTAATTGCGTATTTTGTCTTAATTAATTGTGATGTTTCCTCTCTTCCCCACAACTTTTTATGTTGTTTCATGTATTAAACAGGGTTTCCGAAAGGTTGATCCAGACCGCTGGGAATTTGCCAATGAGGGTTTTTTAAGGGGTCAAAAACACTTACTTAAGAGCATAAGTCGTCGGAAGCCCGCCCATGGTCATGGCCATCAACTGCCACAACACTTACATGGGCAGAGCTCATCGGTGGGGGCCTGTGTTGAGGTTGGAAAATTTGGTTTGGAGGAAGAAGTTGAGAGACTTAAACGAGACAAGAATGTCCTAATGCAGGAACTTGTTCGGTTGAGGCAGCAGCAACAGACTACTGATACTCAGTTGCAAGCTATGGTGCAGCGACTTCAAGGGATGGAACAGCGGCAGCAACAAATGATGTCATTTTTAGCTAAGGCTATGCAAAGCCCTGGCTTCTTGGCTCAGTTTGTACAGCAGCAAAATGAAAGCAATAGGCGCATTACAGAAGCCAACAAGAAAAGGAGGCTCAAACAGGATGGTGTTTCTGAGAGTGAGATATCTGGTGCTTCTGATGGACAAATTGTCAAGTATCAGCCTCTGATGAATGAGGCAGCTAAAAACATGCTCAGGCAGATTATGAAAATGAGCACTTCTTCCAGGTTGGAATCTTATAATAATAATCTTGATGGTTTTATCATGGGCAATGGCTCGTCTTCACCTAATGCTATGGACACTGGTAGCTCTTCAACCCGTACCTCTGGAGTGACTCTCCAAGAGGTTCCACCTATTTCAAAGCCACTGAATTATGTAAAGGCAGATTCAGGGATGTCAGGTCATGACCCTGCACCTGCCATGACTGAAATGCAGTCTCCCAGCATTGCTAATTCTGAAAAGGTCCCAGATTCCCGCTTTCCTGATGTTAGCAT
Source organism: Erythroxylum shatona (assembly GCA_027568895.1). Classification (NCBI taxonomy): domain Eukaryota; kingdom Viridiplantae; phylum Streptophyta; class Magnoliopsida; order Malpighiales; family Erythroxylaceae; genus Erythroxylum; species Erythroxylum shatona. Next base: position 13,965,683 of record JAOSBK010000005.1, on the reverse strand, counting down.
GCTGGTAGGAGCACAAGATTCACCGTCCATTTCTGTTCCCCAGGAAGATGTAATAATTCCTCAGCTTTCTCAGATATCAGAAATGATTCCAGATACTTGTATTGAGCTTCCTGGCGAAGATTTCATGGAGCCTGAAGCTGGTTTTATGGATCCATCTCTGGGAGTGAATGGGACAATACCCTTAGATATTGATAGCATTCCCCCTGATCCTGATATTGATGCATTGCTTGATGACCCTAGCTTCTGGAATGATCTTCTTTTTCAAAGCCCAGTACCGGAGGATATTGAATCAAGCTCCATGGATGGTAGACCTATGGGAAGTGATGTGCAGCAAATGGAAAATGGGTGGGACAAAGGTCAGCATATGGATCAGCTTACAGAACAAATGGAGTTTCTTTCCTCTGAAGCCAAGAAACTTTAAGCCTGTTCTCCAAATGTACATTTTTATCGCATCATCTCATGTAAAAACTCCTAGATAATTAACCTTGTAGAATTTACATCAATATGGTCATCATCTTTAGCCCCGAAGACAAAAGGGATGGCTTTTCTCTGGTCTTGTTTTTGCGTACATGAAGACAAAATATCAAATTTCTCTTCCAAAGATCTATTTGAAAATGCCCCAGCTCTGCCTTGATAAAAATTTGGAGCAACTTAATATAACGATGAAAGCTTTACTTTTTCATTTTGCGTTACCTCGCACAGTTGGCAGTAGCCTACAACATATGCGCTTTTTGTTTTTCGATATTTTGCTTGTCTATTAGGATCTGTTTGGTTGGATATTAATTAATGGAATGGAATGAAGTGTGATGTAAAAAAATGGAACGATTTATAATGAAATGAAATGTAATATAGTGAAAAGTTATTTGGGAGGGATGAAAGGATTCATTGTAGTAAAATGTTGTTTGGAAGATGAACAGAATAGAATAGAATATATAATAAATGAATATTATACTCCTTATATTAAAATAATTATTACAGGAGGTTTATTATTTTATTATTAATTATATACAATTTATTGTTAATTATATCAATATATTATTATTAATTACTTAATATATTTTATTT
>JAOSBK010000005.1:13940013-13956210 GCA_027568895.1 Erythroxylum shatona | reverse complement strand
GAAAATAATTAAAGAATAAATCCATAAATCAATAAATAATTAATTCAAATAAAATAAAAAATTTTCGGGGCCCAACAGTTTTAAATAATTAACCTCGACAATCCGTAAGCACACCAGTAGTTCGTGTAATTCCCAAGGTGTCGATTCCATGAGGAGGCATAATCTAGTCCTGAAATCTAAAACAAACACAATTTGAAGAAAGTTGAAAGATAGTAAAACTAAAAAAGAGTTCAATTCAATCAAAGTATCAATTACAAAAATATTAACAATTTAGCTATTGCAATGCACTCAAGAATTAACCTAAGAAAACTATCAATTGAGGGAAAGGGGAATTTACCTATGTTTAATGCTAACCTAATCGATTATGACTTACTAGATTATTGGTTCTAGAGGATCCTAGGATTGATAACTTTCTCTCAAGTTATAACCATTAACCCTCAATTATAAACCATAATTAGATTATGTAAAATTATAATTTCTCAATTAACAAACTATCCAAAACCCTAATTAGATCTAAAGTTATCCAATAAACTATTGGGAACCTATGCGAGATCTCTCTTTACACAATTATTGATTTGATTAATTTCTCATTCTTATTAAATCACCTAACTCTCATTCACCCAATTTAATAATTTTTCATTTGGTTTACCCTCTTAGTTTATTACAGAATTATGCAATTATAGAAATCAATCACAATAAATCCAATAAACTTAAAAACAATCAGATTTCATTAAATCAAAGATCAAAAAGGAAACCCAAAGGTGAGTTTAAAACATATCAACATTCACATATCCTATCATCAAACTACTATTCTCAATTTTATACAATAATAAAATGGAAAACAAGAAATATGATCTTAGATGGAGACGAGAGGCAGCAATGTTGGAAACTCCTTATCTGGGAAGTACGGTAAGGTCGATTTCTTCTCCACTTCTCTCTTCCTTCTTCTCTTTCTCAATCTCTTAACAATTCTCTCTAGGGTTTCTCTCCAAAAATGGGTGATGCAAAAGCTCCTTCTTTTCTTGTTGTTCGATTTATATTCTTTTGTGTTTAGCATTGAACTAGGGTTTTTTAGGGTCCGAAAGGTCCAAAAATCCCTCAAAACGTGAAGTTTGGGAGTGGTTGCATGTCGACCTAATGCAGGCCACAATCGTGGCCTACATTTAAGCTTTCTGTCACGATCGTATAGTATCAGGCCACGATTGTGGGTCATTGTTTCATCCCGAATGTCTTCCGAAACTCCTCCATTCTTCGATATTAACCCTGAAACACTAGCAAACACATCAAGGTACCTCAAAAACATAATATTTAAGCTCAAAAACTTGTAGTAACCCATAAAATACTTAAAACACAAATAATTAAGAAACTAATACAATTCTAACCTAAACACATAATGAATGATCAAATTAATGGCTAAACACATGTCTAATAATGCCTTAAAACACGATGCAATTTATACTTATCAAAGGGTAATATTGCTTCTTGCAAAAAAGTACCACTTGATAACATTTACAGCAACAAGTAAAAAAGAAGAAAGAAAAAGGAAAAGAAAGAGGCTCATGATATATCATTTAGAGATGATGAAACACCACAAGTACTAGATAAAGGAAAAGGGAAAGTTATTGTTGACATAGATTCTTATTTTTCTTCAAGAACTACTCCTTGTTCTCAACCTTGTCTAAAATTGTTTTGACTGATAAGAATGTTGTTTTGCGATGTAAAAGAGCATGGGTTAGATGATTCTATCACTCATGCATTCCTTTAAATGCTTTAAATTCATCATATTTTCAAGAAGCAATAGATGCTACAATAATAATAGGTCCAAGATTTAAGATACCTTTTTATTACGACCTACGTGTGCCTTTATTTCAAGATTTAAAAAAGGAATATCAGTTAACTGTGGATACATATAATTCTAGTTAGGAATCGATAGGTGCACTATTATGGCATATGGGTGGATTGATCAAAGACAAAGAATCTTAATTAATTTCTTGGTTTATTGTAATATTGGAAAAACTTTTCTTAAGTCTATTGATGCTTCTGATATGATAAAAAATGTTAATGTTTTATCTAAATTTATTTTCTAAAATTGTCGATGGTTGGACTAAAGAATATTGTGCAATTTATTACAAAATGTAGCTAATTATGTATTAGCTGGGTACTTATTACAATCAAAGTATAGATATATTTATTGGTCTCAATGTGTTGCTCATTGTATAAATCTTATTTCAAAAGATATTGGTGGTACGGATCATATTTCTAGTTTTGCTTCCCGCATAACTAAGATCACAATTTTTGTGTATAATCATATCACATTTTTGTCATAGTTAAGAAAGCAAGAAGATTAGGTTGAGATCGTGCATCCTACTGCTACGAGATTTGTAACTACATTTATTACTTTGAAAAGTGTTTATAAACATAAGCAATTGCTTCAAAATTTAATGACCAGTAAACACTTTTCACGTTATAGGTTATGAAAAAGTGAAAAAGCAAAAGAAGTTTGGCTATTTTTCTAGATAATAAATTTTGTGATGCTTGCTTGATTATTGTGAAGATTATGGCTCCACTTATAAGGTTGTTGAGAATTGTTAACTTAGATGAGAAGCCTTCTTTGGGGTATATGTATGACGGTATGTATAGAACTTATAAAACAATTATAGATCTTTTTAAAGGGAAGGAGAAATTGTATAAACTGTATATAGATATTATTGACCGATGATGGGATAAACATCTTACTCAAAGGATCCACTTAACACCTTATTTTCTCAATCCTTATTACTTATATAGTGAAGATGCATGTATAATTAATATTATGGGCAATCTATTTGATATAATTGAATGCAAAGTATTTTCTCTATTGAAGAGCAATCATAAACAATAAATGAACTTAAATTGTATTGTGAAGGTTTAAATAGTTTTGTTTGATCATTAGTAAAGAGAGAACTTATGATGAAAAAATGTAGCCAGGTAAGTTTTATACCTTTAATTCATTCTTTATTTATTGTTAATTTATTTATTTATCATAACTATTAATTTAAAATACAGATGAGTGATGGAGATTATTCGGTGATAGTACTCCAACATTCAGAAAATTCTCTATTAGATTACTCAGTTAAATAGCTTCTATATCAGGTTGTGAATGTAATTGGAGCGTTTTTCAACACATTGATACAAAGAAATGAAATTTGAAACATCAAAGACTTGATGAACTTGTTTACATTACTTATAATCTGATAATGAAGAATAGGTATTTTATAGTTTTATTTTATTTTTATTATTAACTTTATAATTTTTCTATTATATATTCAGAGTGCTTTAATAAGAAGAAAAAGTATGATCCAGCTGATATTGATTGTATTGAACACACTGATTTTTAGATCAAGGAAGAAGAACCATCGTCTGATCTTGATTATAATGAACTTGAAAAGGTGATTTATGAAGAAAATGTATTTGTCACAACGAATAAATTAAGAACATGTAATGATGGTCAGTTTATATCTTATTTTGATCATATTTAAGTTAAAAGTATAATATATATTATAAGTTTACAATTGAGAATAATTTCATACAATACTAATTTGTAATTTATTTAAATACAGTAGAAGAAGTTGATGCAAATATTTTGGATGAAAGCGTAATTTACTAGTCTTTAAATAGCATTGGAGAATTTGGAGTTATTGACAATGATGAGACACAACCTTCTTCATAAATACAATTTTGATTTTTAATGTTATTTTAAGTTTTATATTAAATTAATATTTGTTTATTATTAATTCATTATATAATAATAGACATTGGTGTATTTTTATTTCAATAAAATATTTTATTTTTATGTATTCTTATAAATTTTACTTCTTATTTATTGTATACTAATTTATAGCAGTTCACTATTTAAACCTTTCCTTTGACGATTTCGTTGTCTAATCCGGTTTTTAAAACATTGAGAATAAGTTAACTTTAGGTTTTATTTGCCCAATAGCCAAATACCAATCTATAAGTTAACTAAAAGTATTATTTAGCCCAACAAACAACACCCATCTTCTTCTATTTGAAACCTTATCAACCTTTTAGAAGAACACATAATCACCGCTCCACTTTGTATCACCGATCATCACTACCACTGTGATGAGCGCGACAGTAAGCAACAAAGACACACCAACCACACCGATAAGACATTATTGGCGTCTTCACCAACGAGAGAGAGAACCAAAAGATGGTCGTAGCAATGCCACCAACTCATCGACGCTAGAAGTGGTCATCAGCAACGAGATTCCAACCGCATCAGTTCGCATTAGCCAATGTTGGCAGTATCACCACCGGTCATTGCTGACTTGTCAGCCATGGATATTTATATAACAAACATGGTTTTTTGTCAAAAAGAAAACACAAACACGATTTTGGATTGTTTTTTGACTTTATTTTAGGTAATCCAAAGTTTAGTAAACACAACTAGGAAACAAAGTTAATTAATAAAGTGGCCATGTTTTGTTTAAAATGAAACATTCCAAGCAAAGACACCACAGGTTCATTTTAGACACACTTTTATGTAGCATATTGGAAACACACTTTTCCAACCAAAAATGATAGCCAACGTATTTTTCTATGTCTAGAAAATGTTTCTTCTTACTATTAAATCATATCCACAAGTACATAGTGCTTGATTTGTTGTAAGACAACAGAATAGATCAAGGCTTACAAAATATATATTGGGATTTGATCCATCAAACGTATATTGAGATTGATCCATCATCGAAGTTGTTTTGTTTTCTAAAACAAGTATTTAAGACATGAATTTCAATGTAGAAAATCTAATATTTGAATACAAAATCCCTATGTCCACTGCCAAAAATAATGAATCATCGTAACAAGTCTTCTAATGAGAATTTCATATTATCAAGATAATCATTTTGATTTCATATTAGTGAATAAAATTTATCTTTCCATTAATGGATAAATCTTATATTTATCATAATGTAAGTAAATTCATGCTCTCATAGTAATGTAAGATTTAAAGAACTTGTTTTTATAATTATTCAATTGCCATTCCACACTCTTTTACTTTTCTTTTTTTTTATGTGATGATGATGACGACGTCGACGACGATGATGTCTTTATCTTTCGTGTAATACCGAAAAGTTTATCCTGCTATATCTAGCTTTCATGATAGATGTTGAATTTTCTGGTTTGTACTATATAAAAAAATACTTTAGAATGTTGAGTTCTATAAACATGATGTCTATATATATAAAGGATAGAAATCTACAATTTGGCAACAGGAAATATATCAAAATTTTACTAGTAATGCATAAAAATTGTATAAAATAAATTATCTTATTTTTGATAATGGTTTAAAATTAATAGGTGCATTACATTTTTACTGTTCAAATTTTTATCTACCATTTAATTATTTTTAATTAATGGATAAATTCAAAAATATTTTCGTCACTATCCTAATAACATAATATTTATTAATAAATAATTTAAATTAGTCTCAATTATATCTACTTCATTATATGTAGAATGTGCAACGATTGAATAAGTAAAAGATCAAAGTTATAAGAATGTTAATATAGTTTTTTTATATGTTAAAAGTGAATCAAATATTTTTTTTATATGTTAAAAGTGAATCAAATTTTAAATGAGCAAAATATTAAATTTTTAGAACAACAATTAATACATAGTATAGGAGTTAAAACTGTTAATAAATAATATTATAACTATTCCACATGCTAAAATTGAATCAAATTTTAAACTTAGAAAACATTGAATTTTTAGCACAATAATTAATACGTAATATGAGAGTTAAAAAATTTTATACATATTTTAAGATATAAATTTGACTTCAAACATATGTTAAGTATTAATTTATATTTATTTTATTAATATGTCAAAGTCAAAGTACCTTCATTCATGATTTTCAAGTTCTCATTAATTGTACGTTATATATACAGATATATAATATTCAAATAAATATAATTTATACACATATTAAAAGGAATTAAAATCATGATTGATTATAATGCATTTAGACTTCTTTATTTTGTGATCCATATATATACAACATTGAACATGCTTACATTTATTAATATACATTTTTAAAAAGTGTTTCTTCATTAAGCAGCTCCTAATATAAAAAAAATAAGCTTGTATAATATATTACAATGAAAACAACTATTATTTTTTTAAAGTTAAAATAATATAACTAGAATTAAAGTATGACATAAATGGGGATACCAATGAGCCAGGCCGACAAAACAACTATTATGAAGTTATTGATATCAATTTTAGCATAAAATTTTGTTTTTAAGGGAAAGTCCTTTTTAATTGTAAGGTGATTTGTGGATTCATACAAAGTAATGTTATAGATGACATTATGATGGAATATTTAATCAAGACTTATGATTTAACAATATTTTTGGGATCAATGATCAGTTTGATGTAAGCTTTTAATTGTGCACATATTAGTATATAGATTCTAAGTATTGAACATTTATTATTTTAAATTTCTTTTGATGTAAGTCCATTCTTATGTTTCTTGAAAATCAGATGAGTAAAAATGGTGGTAAAATTTTCAAGGAAATGTTAATGATAAGTTTTGATCCATAATGGAGAATTTTCTCATTAGAATTTATAGTTATTATTTTACAGATAGTTATAATTGAAACCTTTGAACAAGTATAACATGGAGATTTTATATGAGTAAAAAAAATGGTAACTAATGATGTCCTAGATTGAGTTCTAAGGTACCTGAAATCACATAAGTGTTTTTGTAGTATTAGAAATGGACAACTAAAGATATCTTTATTAAGCATTAGAGTTGCTATGAGGTATTGTTGGACCTCGATTCCGGAGCCCAAGTCTTGCTCGGAAAATTATAAGACTTGAGCGTGTGTATTACCTTATAAGGTTGTTTCAATGAACCCTCATTAGCCATCATCCCATATGGGTGACGTGCCCATACCAGTCAATCATAAAAAACGAACTCATTTCTCCTATTCCCGAAAATATTTTGGGAAACTTCAAATCGGAATTTCAATTTCGCTTCTTCAAAACATTTGTTCCCCATTGTCTTAAGTTTTTAATGACACCAAAATTATTCAATTTGGTGCAAAAATCTAAAAGTTATAGCCCCACATTTTCGGGTTGTTATTAAATTGAAATAATACACTATACTCAACTTCCATCTAAAAATTGAAAGTCTTAGAGACTAATTTGTAGCTCTGTGTCTCTAGTTTATTTATAAACAAGATTCATATCATTTGGAGCTCTACAGATCAATATATCATCAAAATACTGAAGCATGTTTAATAAAATATCCAATTCATGCTCTTCCAACTGATGCCCTTGTTTTGATTCAATCAATCTTTTTTGAATCAATACCAAAAGCTATAAATTTTCATGGAGACATAGAGAGATGTGTGTTGGGATCTATTCCTTCAAGAATCACTTCATTTGTAGGTTGGATAACAAAGATTGGGCTGAAGGAATCAAACAAGGTTCCATCCTCCATCATATTAAACCTGCTCGGGACAAATGGCATAACTTGTACTAGAGATATCAGATCAAGGTCATTCTTAGAGTGCTCAAAAGAGGACTTCAATATCTACATATTTCATGCAGACATTGAAGAGAGATTTTGTCATCTAAAGGATCAAAATTGGACCAGACGATACAAGATGAGCATTGATCAGAAGAAGGTTATGAACAGTATACAGAAGATATCTTGCAATTAGTATAACATTCTCTAGATACATTGGATTAAGATGTTCTTTAGATGGTTTGAAAGCGAGCTTCAAGATCTACAATTTTTATGAAGACCTCAAAGACAAATTTGATCATCTAAAAGGTTAAAAATGTGACCAGACAATAGGATCAGATAAACAGTACACCAGATGATATGACGTCATCACCAGAGAATATGACGTCACCAGACGATACATCATCACCAAATAAAGCGTCCTCACCAGATGATACCTCCTCACTAAACGAAGCATCTTCACTAGATGAAGCGTCCTTACCAGACAATACATCCTCACTAGACGATACGTCCTCACATGATGATGCGTCCTTACCAGATGATACATCCTCATTAGATAATACGTCTTATACTCCTGAACACCTCCACTTATAAGGACCATAACTTTTGACTCCGATATCCAAAAATTCATACTTTATAGCGTTGGAAAGCTAGAAAGACAAGCTACAACTTTCATAAAGACAACTTGTCAAATTCATCCTAGATCAATCTAGATTTTGCCCTAAAGTTAGAACACGAATTTTTCCCTTATGGAAGACTTGAAATTTTGCACTATGCAAACTTAAAAGGTTCTCAACATAACCATTAAGCTACCAAAATGATTTCATTAGACTCTTAATTCTCAACTCATTTGTCTCATCACCTTCAACTACATCTGATCAGTTATAATTCCTATCTTCCTTTCCAAAGTATCTCGCTTATGCATACATATATATATAACCACGATTTATGTTCTAAAATCATCAACTCAAATTGATTTCTTCTTCACGTATATCTAATTTCAACTCGCATAATCCATGTACTTTTCACATTTCATTAACATCAAAAGAATAAAGTTTTACAAATCTTTAATGGCATTCCAAGCCACATTACAATATTGTCTCAAAATCTCAAATTACAAAAGGTCCTTGAACAAACAAACTTCTTGCTTTTCCAAAATTAACTCACACTACAAAATAAGCAAATTTGGAAAAATGCCCTTAGGATCTTGATCATTGGTTTCTTAGCTATCACCTGAAGATGGGATAAGGGGGTGGCTTGAAAGCTTGTGGGTGACAGTTTATAATGGAAAACAAAGAAAACCTTTGAAAGCATTTACTTGTTGTAAAAAATTCTCTTTGAGTTCATAAAACTCATGTTTCTCGAATTCTTATTGTGTAATCAAATTTATAAATCATAAAACATGAATGCATCAAACTTGGTCATAGATCATAAGCACATAAGCATATTAGAATGGTTTGGGTAAATCTATGAACATGACGAACTATACATTTTCACATAATGGTCCTGTGTAGTTGTAAACTTGAGGCACTATCACAATCCCACATAGTGGTTTTATGTAAGTGTAAACTTGGGGAGTCTATGAAGGAGCTTTGTACCACTAGTGGGCAGGTGGCAGAAACCTTTAACTTGGTCAAAGTGCACGTGACATTCTTGAATGGATTACACCAAACTCACATAACAAGTAATTCATTAATTGAAAACCATTTGCCCAAATGGCACATTCTTGGAAACTTGATTTCATATACTTGTAAACATATTGCCTAAAATGACACTTTTTTGAATCTTGACTTTTCATAGACATGAGATATTTCAAAAATTATTTATGAAAACATGATTCCATAAGCATGTATCTTTTCACAAAAATTCATTTTCAAAATCTTTTTACTTATCAACACAATTCATATATCAAACATATAACATATTTTCAATTCATTCAAAAAGTGATAGATGCACCACTTATGATGCAATTGAAATCATTAAACTTTCTTGATTAAAAAAAACATGTAGTGGCTTATTTACTCTATTATAAACATGTACACACCTTGATTTCCTTGCTTAAAGACTTGCTCAAAATGTCTCGACTCTTGCTTTTCTTATCTTTCTTGATTTCCTTGATTCTTCACCCATGAAGAGATCTTTGGCTCAAATGGAAGCTCGTCTTTTCCTCTACCTTTTACCCTTCTTGAACAACCTCAAAATCTTTTTTGAAGGCCAAGAAAATTGAAACCCTAGCTTGTTTTCTCTTCTTTTCTCTCAACCACCAAAATCTCTCTTCTTTCTCTTTCTTATTTCTCTTCTCCTCTCCCAATTCACGTTTTCTCCTTCTCTTAAATGTAAGACCACATTTTCCTCTTCCAATCCTATGCTTAATGAGTGTGCGATGTCATTTTACCCTTCCTTATAAGCTTAGGTTCCTTTAACCTTTAGTGCCTTGCCAAAATTACTCTTGAACATTCTTATAACCTTAACACTTTCATTCAATCAACATATATCATAAAATCTTTCTAACAACAACATAATAATTAACTCCACAAACTTTCATAAAGACCTTATAATTAATGTAAATTGGGGGCCAACAATCTTTTAACGTCTCATAACCTTTTTACTACATATCAAATGTATCAACAAAGGCATTGGTTCCAATTGAATGTATTGTTATAAGATTTAAAATTATTCCCATTTTATCTTACTTCTACTACTTATCTTTAGAATCTTTCTCCTATAAGTGTTCATTAAAACGAATAATTTGTTTAATGTGTCTGTAAAATTATATCCAACCTTTTGAATACCTTACAACCTTTGATTATCGATAAACGTATTGAATAATACATGCTTCAACTAAGCATCATGTCCTAAACTATTAACTTTGACTCTTTAAATTCTTAGAATTCCATATCTAATATGAAATCTTATTAGTTAATTTAGTTACAATTACCAAAGGTAAATTGTTTTACTAGGTATAACTATAGAAGAAATAAATATTGCATGATATAATGTCTTTTTTTTTCCTTACTATTATAAAGTTTAATTATGAAGGTAAGTAACAATGAATTTCATTCCCTATAAATAACTTAAAAAGTTGTATCTCACTTTAATGATCTCTTCGACATGGGTTAGCTTTCTAAACGATTTTCTACTTAGATTTAAATAATTTAAACTTTTCAAAAACTATATATCAATATTTCATTTAATATATATAATTTTATCACATAAAGTAATTAACAAGTTTGAATAAAATATAAGTATGATCCTTTTATGAATTGTTGTTACATCTCATACATAATATATATAAGAATTAAGACTTCAATATCATCATCCTTTCACTAAAGGGTGGTTTGGTTATTTTTCAATCTAACAAGTTTCATAAGTTCCTTATATGGAACATATGAAACCTGTATACCACGATAGTTAAATCAGTACTCATTATATTGATTTAACTATCATGGTATACAAGGATATTCTTAGTTATCTAACTTTATATTCTTGCTACTTATGTTAAGTATAAGCTTCTCTTGATCCAACTTATACAAACTATTTGTATAATATTAGATCAATTACTTTTACTCAACAATTTATTTCTTATCATCCCTTTAACATTGTAATAATTTTAAATTCAAATTTAATATCAAATACTCAAAAGGATATATATAAAATCTCTATATATATCTTATATAGGCAAGAAAAATTATATAATTATTTTTCTTCTAACAACAATTATTATTATATCTAAGCCAATGCCTATATATATATATATATATATACACTAAGCCAATGCCTTCAATTGTGATATATATAATTATTTTTCTTCTAACAACAATTATTATCATATCTAAGCCAATGACTTTAATTGTGATCCTTATTTATGTTTTTAGTAGGTTAAATTAAGTGGAATGATTATATTAAAATACCATACTTTGTAAGCTTTACTCTATGTAACATCGTACATCGTGCTATCATGGTGTTGATATACATGTTACATGTTGCTATTAAAGTGTATAAGATATTAGTCAACTTAAAATAGCATGACATTTTGTCATATAGATTAATAACAAAATTACATAATGTACATATAATTTTTCTTTCTATTTTTTAGAACTCTTCTCAAAACTAACCCTATGTCTAAGAATTTTGGTTTATTAACTCTTAGTATTAATTATACTAACCAAAGTATATACTCAAAATATAATATAAATGTAAGAAAAGAAAGTAATTGGTTATATATCACTGCAACCAAATAAGATGAGGAAATTAATCATATATTTTGCTACTCTTATTATTTTACTTTAAATAATAACCCTGATTATTATTTAAAAAGATTAATCTCTTTAGTGGGCTAGGATCCCATTCAAATTTAGTTGACCTTAAGTCACCCAACAAACCAACTGAACTTAAATTAGGTAGATAATATCCTTATAAATCACATCTCATGTGACCCCTAGATCTGTTGAGTAACGACTCTTATTAAAACGCATTTTATAAATTATTCCTAATCTTGTCTTTAAATTCATATGATCATGAGTCACTCATCCAAATAATACAAATATAGTTAGATATACCTATTAATTTAAGATAAAACATATTTGGGCTAAAAGGGCCTTGAGTCACTCAAAAAGACTTGCAATGAACAGAACTTTAATTTTATGCTTAAATAATAAAAGGCAACAATCACATTATTAATGTGTACTTAATATTTTAATGATGGATTTGGTTTTGTTTGTCTCGTTAAACACAAAAATACATGTAAAATATCACACACACACACACACACACATGCACACACGAAAAATCAAACATGTAATATAATATGCATTGTAATTATATAAACCATATAAAATAAATTCATGCAACTTCTCTTACAAGTATAATAAAATTATATGTATGAAATATCCAGCCTCATTTGATTTTAGTTATTGATCTTCATAATCTAAAATAACATTTTTAACTCTTTGGATAATTAAATTAAATTAAACCTATTGAATATTAAATAAACTAAATTCCTAGTCAAAAGAGAAATTTAATTTGATTTTAAAACAATTTTCAAATTCAATTGAAAACTATTTCCAATTTTCTTAACTCCTTTAATTGAAAATAATTTTCAATAAATTACTTATTGTAATTGAGGAAAAGATTCGTTTTCAAATTTTAACAAGTAATACATTCTAATTCAATTAGAAAAGTATTTGTAATATAATTAGAAATAAAATTTTCTTAATTAGAAAATTATTTTCTAATATTAAAAAGAAACACTTTCAAAATTAAATACAAACACTTTTAGATTTAATTAAGAAACTCCTTCTTTTATTTACTTAGAGATTAATTCTCAATTAATTAGATAATCATTCCTTAATAAAATTTCAATATATTAAAGAAAGCTCACCTTTCTTAATTAATAAACAAGAACACCTTTTCTAATTTTAAAAGATTCTCAGTTACTTGATTTCAATCTGACTGAAATATAATTAATTCTAGTTTAAGAAACAATTCTTATAAAATTCTGTTAGTGAATCAGTCTAATTATTAAGAATACCTTAAGAATACCTTATTCCTAGCATAAAATAACCTAATCCTTTATCTAAATATGACTTATCCCAGACTTAGGATACAATGTCCTAGTTGCCAAACACAACCTTTCTTTAAGTTGAGAAACCTGAACTTCCAAAACTTGAAACTTTAGCTACCATCTTCATATAAGGCTGATGTCACCGTTATGCTTCAACATCTATTATGTGGCATTTCCATTCCACATCTGTCACTTGCTTCAGTTGCTACCTCATATGGGACCAACCTCACACTCTGACAAGATGCTACAAAACTTTCTCACCAACAACTGGCATTGTACTAGTTGTACATTCTCCTTTGTATGAACCTTTAACCATCATCAGAAGGAGTTATTTCTCCAATCATCGATGTCTTCTCGATATTGCATACCGATTCCATCTGCTTGACTTCTCTAATAACTAAACAATAACAATAACAACAAAAATAATCCATTGAAAGTTTAGCTGATGTGTGGAGTCTGGGGAGTCTAGCTAGTAATACCTTATTGCTAATTGGTAGAAAGGCTATTTTAAATAGACATGAATTCATGAGAGCTCCTTACCTGAAACTTTCAACCACCATTAACAAAGCTCTTCTTCTAATAGTAGCTCCTTCAAATTCAACAAATACAAGACTCAACAATGCAAAAGTCGTCTTCCATTCAACAATAATCAGATGCACTGCTAACATAAAAAATCACATGTTGTTTATCAAGTTTTGCTTGTTTGGACATTGATTCTTTTGTCTAGTATCTAAATTTGTGTCATTGAGCAAGAGAGGTAGTCTTAGGAGTCTTCGAATACACTTTTCTATGTTTTGATGGGTTTAAGCGACTTCATCTCATCTTCATATCACTGCATCAATGTTACAAACATGAACTAGGTCAAAGAATAAATGCCACTAAAGATTTCTTTGGACTCTTAGTTTAAAGCTTAGTGCCCTCATCGCCAGTAACATGCATCTCTTAGGTAAAGATTTTGAATTTTCAAATTCATAATCTTCAAAACATTATTATGTAATTTCAGATGGCTTATTGCATAAACTAAGACTATTATTTAACATGGTTTTCTCATTTTTTAAAAAATGTGATTTGTTTCTAAATAATTAAGGTTCGAGATTATAATTTGAACAATTCAAATTTAAATAATGTTTGAGTGATCCAAATCTAATTTTAGGGTTAATGTTTTAATTTCAATTCCAAAATTCATAATAACAATAATCAAATATTCTTAACCAACTTACATAATTAAAGTAAGCTCTAATACTACTATTGAAAAATTAGGATAAGACCCAAAATCCTATATGCAGTAGAATAAATAAAATTTTTTGTTTAATTTCTCAATAGGGAAAATAGCTTTAAATTCTTTAACAAGATTAATGATAAAATATAATAAAGCATGGATCATAATTCATACCTTATTATGAAACTTGATCTTTTTCTTATCATTTTCCTTGAACTATTTATAAAATCAACTCATCTTAATTATTGTAGCCACATAAGTGTCCAACATATAATGATGTCTACATAATATGTTGAGCAAACTCTATAACTGATGTAGAGTGTGTTATGCAGAAGTGTTATTTCCTTTAAAGCTAGGGTTATTTATAATAAGGTTTGGACCTTTTAATAATTTAATTGAAATAAAATTTTAATTTCAATTAAATGGGATCCAAGTAGGATCCAATATCTCATGTTGGTCCTTTTTGTTAAATATCCTATGTTTAATCTTAAAGTTCTTAAAACCCACCTTCTCTCTGTTCGATCTACTCTTTGTATATGACTTATTAGGTTTTTACATTTATTCACAATGGATTCAAATTATAACCCTAAATAATATTTAAGATTAGATAAATTAAACTCCTTTAATTTATCTTTAATTCTCTAATTATATATATAAGGTCAAAGTGGTTCTGACTAAACATTTTGTATATAATTTTTTTATATAATTCAATCCTTTCATCATATAATATTTCAATTAGACAAAAAGTATGGAATTAATATACTTTATTTGAGTCCAGTTACGTTAGTTCTCAACTATTAGGAAATTAATTTTGTTAATAACATTTGAAAACCATTTTTAAAGTGTCATTCCACCTTATTTAGGGATTTTCTGATCAATACTAATTGAAAGCAATAGAACATTCTCTTTAATCATTTTAGGATAATAAATCATATATTGATCACTCAACTACCTCCTTATAGTTCATATTATATCCAATGACTACTGATTAATATTATGAAAAACATAGCCAATTTGTCAAAACATTTTGCATATAGTTATTTGTGACATTTTCCTTTCATTAAAGGAATAGGTCATATTTTGAAAAATCATAGACAAATTATTCTCTATGAATACTTTAATGTTGAGTATAAGTCAATATTGGTGGAAGAAATTTGGCCCCACATAATCCAAAAAAAACAAAGTTAACAATTTTTGGCTACGTTTTGTGCATTCGTAGCAAAAATGCCACATTTTGCTAGTTTTGTAAAAAAAAATCTTTTAACTACATTTTTGTAATTTCGTAAGTAAAATCTTTAACTACGAAAGTGTAAAAAAATTGATGAATATTATTTGCAACTTTTTGCATAAGCAATTTGCAACATTTTGTTTACAACGTATCAATTTTTTTCTATGAATTATTTAGTTATTATTATCAAATTAAATCATAGAGAAACATTACTAATTCAAAATATCAAGCATTCTTTATATAGTTTAAATTGTATAAAAATTGTACCAACAAAAGTTATAGTTGATCTTTTATTTCTATACAAAATATTAATAATAATTTGAGCATTTATTATAAACAATACTGATAAAAAACTTCACATATTTTAATATCTCTAAGCATACAACCAAAGATGCTCAAATTAGGAAAAAGTATGAACATAAATAGAGCGAGTACTAAGTGTTATCGAAGTCTATAAACTAAGTATTGTCCAAGTCCATAAACTTGTAACAAATAACAAGGTTAGTTAAAATCAACTAAAATTATTATGAAAAATTTGATAACTATTTCATCAATTTAAATTAAAGCAAGCAACACATAACTTTACCATTCACAACATGATCATTATTCAGTTACATCTTCATCTGTTATATAATTAGAGAAGAAAGTAT
>JAOSBK010000005.1:13926793-13937915 GCA_027568895.1 Erythroxylum shatona | reverse complement strand
AATAAATGTATTATTTGAAATAAAAATGTCTATTATTATTCATAACATTATTAAATTCGATATTATTATTAACTGTTATTATTTATGTAATTATTTATTTATGGATTTATTATAATAATAATAATAATAAGTTATAACTTATAAGAATAATGGTAAGAGG
Source organism: Erythroxylum shatona (assembly GCA_027568895.1). NCBI lineage: Eukaryota > Viridiplantae > Streptophyta > Magnoliopsida > Malpighiales > Erythroxylaceae > Erythroxylum > Erythroxylum shatona. The sequence goes on along the minus strand of JAOSBK010000005.1, from coordinate 13,937,755 downwards.
AATTAGCAGCCTCGCGAGGGCGAGGTTATAATTTTGAAATTATATATGGGTTATTGTTATTATTATTCTTATTATATATTGGTCATTATTATTATTATTATTATTATTATTATTATCGGATAATAATAATAATAATAACAACAATAATAATAATTTAAAAATTTCTTTTAAAAATTTCATTTATTTTGATTATTATTTCTGTTATTATTATTACTACTACTACTACTACTACTACTACTACTACTATGACCCTTATTATTATTAACATTATTTATATTATTAGTATGATTCTTATTATTTTTTCTTAATAATAATAATAATATTTTTCATATTTTAACTCTTATTTTATTTTTGATAGAAATGAAGATAAAAGAGTTGTAGTGCTTGAATACGTTGAAAGCTGCGTGTGGGTATTATTGGGTTTTAATGTGGGAGAAGAGAGATGGAGTTGAATTCACGTCATTTGTTGCGTGAATTGAATTTATGAAGAAAGTGGGGTTTAAACCTACGCACGAATTGAATTCATGTCATTTTCAACCTTCTAAACAAGCGAATTGAATTCAATTCGCTGTATTCCAAACAACCTGCAAATAATATTACATCAAAAGATTCAAAACATCCGATAAAAATAACAACAAATATTACAAAAAGAGTTGATGACGAAGAAGCAATCAAGTAGAAGTTAAACCTGAAACAAAAATATTACAGGTTCATTACATATATACAATTTAACATAAACATCAAATACAAGTAAAATTAAAAGAAGAGGAAAAATAAAAACCTGAAATTCAATCGTCAATGGGAGGATATCCGCTAGAACTGCACTGACCCCAGTGATCATTTGGTACAAAATCCTCATCATTGAGAGGAGCTTCATCATCATTATCATTCAAACTTAATGCACCAAATGACATGTCAATGCTTTCCCATCCAAGATTATCTTCCAAATTCAAATCATTCACATCAACCAAATTGGGTTCTTCAGAAACTCAATCCGCCAAAACATCAATATTATCAATGGCAATTGCATCATTTGAATTACTTGTGCTATTAAGACTCCTAGTAAACAATTAACTTTAATTATTAGAAAATTATAAGAAATTGTATTGAAATTAATAATGATAATAATGAAAATAACATACTTTTCCCGAAGCTTTAAATTGTAACGAACATAAACCAAGTCATTCAACCGCTTATGCTCCAATCTATTCCTTTTCTTTGAGTTGATAAATTCAAATGTGTTCCAGTTTTGTTCATACCCAGTTGCACTCACACATTGACTTAAAATCCGAATCGCAAACCTTTTCAATTTTGAAAAATTATTTCCGAATTGATCCCACCAAAAAACTGCAAGTTATAGGATAACAAAAGTAGTGTTATAAACAAAATAAAGTGATAATTAATTTTCAACAAATAAGAAATAGAAAATAACTAATACCTGGAGAAAGTTTTCATCTTTGTCGAATAGCAATTGGCATTCCAAAATTCCCATAAAATAACTTATAAAGCTCTATTTATGAGCTTAAAAGATCTTGCATTGCATCATGAGGAATAGTTATTGTAATTGTGAAAAACATTCCTCTACTAACTTCAACTTGCTTTGCAAGATCCAGACTAAAATACACACTATGATTCAAAAATGCCCCAATTGTAAACAATTGAGAAGAAAGTTGTATTTCCCTTCTCTCATTAATGATTGAGAGATATGATGTGTATAAAGAAGGCCTATTTTTCATATTGGCCTTGATTGCTTCCGTCGCTCTCTCCATAGCATCAAAAATGTAACCCATTGTTGACTTATCTTTACTATCAGCCAACCGAAGCACCTTAACCAAAGGCTCACAAACTCGGATAATAAATTGACATTGCGATCAAAATTCTCTATCTTCCAGTATAATACTTCAAACCTCCATTCCAGCATTAGACCTAGTATGTTGAGATGCAGCCCACTTATTACTTGTAAACACTTGCCTTAACTCTTTCTTTATCAAAACAAAAGACTGAAGTGATAATTTGTTACAAATCTTGTCACAGCAAGGCGACACAAATTCCTACCATTGGTAAATTCCCTTCTCATCAAAGTTAAAACTCATGCACAATTATAAATGAATTTTGTCACCTTTTTAGCCTTCTGCATATTCTCATCAATAACAGGAAAATATCTAAGATCTCCTATATTCTTCAGCATTAAGTCAATGCAATGTGCAACATAAGGAGTCTAAAAAATGAATTATAGGTATTTTGCAACCTTTTTCCTGCCGCTTTATAAGCGGAATCATTGTCAGCAATAAACTGAACAATGTTTCCCGGCCCCACTTCATTCACAACTTCATCAAATATCTCAAACAAAGTCTCAGCATTTCTAATAAGGGCAGATGCATAAATAGGTTTAAAAAACATAGAGCCATTTGAAGAATAAACCAAAAAATTTATAATAGGCTTTTGTCTCCTATTTGTCCAACCATCACACATAATTGAACAACCATAAGTACCCCAACTCACTCTTCTTTCAGCCAAATAATTTCTAATTTTAGAAACAACACAACCTAAAAGTTTACCTCTTAAGTCATCAATCGATGGCTCTTTGTATCTTGGACCATAAAAGACTATTGCATCCATCATAGGTTGATAATAATAAGACTGAGAAGCATTTAATGACGAACCTATATCATACCACCATCTAGTTATTGCCATATTGACATTATGAGTTGCATCTCTTAATTGCATTGTACTACGAATTGAAGGTTAGGCTCCAGGAGTTGTTCATGGTGCAAAGAAACTAGTCACCTACCTTCTTCTCCTTGTCACATCAGATTCTTTATGATCCTGAGATGGAACACTACCACCACCACTACCACTACCCCTTCCACCTTCAACATTTACATAATTACCACGGAAACCAAAAAATGAACATCCACTACCAATTTCAAAATTTAATCTTTCCCTTCTATCTTTCTCAAATTGATGTTCATCAAGTAATGTTTTTATCTGCCACATCACATCATGACTTACTTTTTTACATGCTTCCACATCTCCTTTAACCCTAGATAAATGCCTTTTCAATAAGGTGATTCCTCTACCTTTCAAATGTTTGTTACAAAACAAGCAAATGGTATGATTTTTTTGATCGGAAACCGTACCAGCGTGAGCCCAGGCTGGATTACTATATCTTCCTAAAGAAGGTTGATCAGGAGCATTTGAACTTCCTTCCACTTATCTGTACACAAAAATAAATAACACATAATTTCAGTATATAATGATAATATGCATATCCATCTTATATAATATAATTCATTCTGTATAAGTCAAAAGCTGACAATTCAAAACATTCAACATGTATAATAAGTAACACAAATCATACTCCAACAATTTGCAATTTCAACAATTACAAAACAATCATAATGTCATTTCCATTTCCTTCCATTTCCAACAATTTCCAATTTCAACAATAAAAAAACATTCATTATTATATTTCCACTCCTAACAATTTCCAATTTCAACAATCACAAAACATTCATTATTATATTTCCACTCCTAACAATTTCCAATTTCAACAATCACAAAACATTCATTATTTTATTTCCATTCCTAACAATTTCCAATTTCAAAAATTACAAAACATTCATTATTGTATTTTCATTCATAACAATTTCCAATTCCAAAAATCACAAAACATTCATTATTGTTTTCCATTCCTAACAATTTTCAATTCCAACAATCACAAAACATTCATTATTGTTTTTCCATTCCTAACAATTTCCAATTCCAAAAATCACAAAACATTCATGATTGTTTTTTTATTCCTAACAGTTTCTAACAATTTCCAATTCCAAAAATCATAAAACATTCATTATTGTTTTTCCATTCCTAACAATTTCTAATTCCAAAAATCACAAAGCATTCATTATTATTTTTCCATTCTTAACAATTTCTAACAATTTTCATTTCCAACAATCACAAAACATTCATTATTATTTTTCCATTCCTAACAATTTCCAATTCCAACAATCACAAAATATTCATTATTATTTTTCCATTCCTAACAATTTTCAATTCCAACAATCACAAAACATTCATTATTTTTTTCCATTCTTATCAATTTCTAACAATTTTTAATTCCAACAATCACAAAACATTCATTATTGCTTTTCCATTCCTAACAATTTTCAATTCCAGCAATCACAAAACAATCATGATTCATGATTCCATTACCAATTCCAACAATTTCCAACTATCACAAAACAATCATGGTTCCATTACCAATTCCAACAATTTCTAATCCCAACAATTACAAAACATTCATAATTCTATTACCAATTGTAACAATTTTCAATTTTAACAATCACAAAACAATCATAATTCCATTTCCATTCCAACAATAACTAACAATTTCTAATCCCAACAATTACAAAGCAATCATAATTCAATTACCAATTTCGACAATTTCCAACAATCACAAAATAATCATAATTTCATTACCAATTCTAACAATTTCCAACAATCACAAAACAATCATAATTCTATTACCAATTCTAATAATTTTCAATTATAACAATGACAAAACATTCATAATTCCATTTACATTTTAACAATTCCCAATTCGAACAATGACAAAACATTCATAATTCTATTTCCATTTCTAACATTTTCAAACACTTTCCATTTTCAATTTCAACAATTTTCAACAATTTTCAATTCCGTTTCTAACACAATATTTGGGCGTATATAATTTTTCTTTTACAATATATCAAATATGAAAAGACAACCTAAATACGTAGTTTATCATTATAATTAATGATTAAAAAGTAAAAAAGTGTTTAAATAGTTTCCTTAAGTATGTTGTAAACTATGTATTTGTAAATAGAATTAGATGTAAATGATTATTTTACTAAAATAAACAATCAACAAAAAATTAATACTTTAATTTTGTGATTTGATTTTATATATTTTTATATAATAAAAAGTTCAAACATATATTTCTAAACTTTTATTAAAATTGTAAATTTTAGTTAATATGCATTATATTTTATTAATTATAACAATTGATTTTATATATTTTAGTTTTGCATATATCAATTGCATTTAACTTCTAAAGTTCTAAGTTCGAACAAGATAATTATTTATAATTATAACATAAAATTAAGGAATTTCAAATTTTCAATTGATAAGCAATGGTCCAAAATCCAAATCCAATACCAAACAAAAGTTAACAGAACAACATACTTTCATTTTCAATTTTCAATTTTTCACAGAACAACATACTTTCCAAATTCCAAATCACAAATACAAGATTATAACTTCAAGTCTTCAACAATACACTATCAGCAGAATTAACTTCAAGTCTTCAACAATCATAAGACAAAACCCCTTCAAGTAGCTTAACGTCAACTAGGCTTCAACAGATTCAACACCGTTAGGTCAGCACAGTAATATACCCAATTTAAACTTCAATTTTCAACTCATCACCAGAATCACTAGTCCAATCCAACCAATTCAGAAATACAGGGAACCCCAATACCATCGACATTCAACAATAACAACCAAAAATTCATCATCCAACTTTCAAAAATCCATCATCCAACATAATAAAAAAATTAAATCAAGTAGGAAATTTTTCGAAAAATGACAAAAAAACACACACCCAAAAACAAGGTGCGGTGGTGCGACTGCGATGTGTGGTGGTTCGGTAGGGTGGCAGTGCGGTATGTGGTAATGCCTGGTGCGATGTGTGGTAGTGTCTGGTGTGGTGTGCGCGGGGACCTCAATTGCGACAGTGACAACTGTAGCGAGCGGTGGCGTCTTCGGGCGGCGTGGAGGAAGGTTGAAGATGAACTAATGAAGACGGCGAGGTGAGACGACAGAGGAGGAGAGGAGGAGCTGAGGGAGGACGAGACTGAGGTGGTGTCAACGGTGAGACTGAGAGAGAGATGGTGAGTGGTTGAGTGCGGCGTGCAAGAGAGAGAACAGAGGTGACGATCGCAGTCTAGGGGGGTTAATTTTTAGGACAAGAAATTTTAAATTTTGCAAATTGGTCCCCGATTTTTTCCCTTTTTACGAAACTATTCGGAATTATCCGGTATCATCGGTACCAGTTGGTACCGATCGAAAACAACTAATACCGATTGAACTTTTTATCCGGTACCCACAACACCAATACCGGTACAGTTTTTTGGCCGATACGTACCATCCGGTCGGTATGGTATGCACATCACTGGGTTGTTGGCAAGGAATTGACTTTTTAGCATTACTTGACTGGTCTAGTTGAAGTTGCACATTGTCGCATTATAGAATTTTTATAGTGGCCACCTTCTTCCCTTTGTTTCCACCTGGTGTCATAATGTTATATTTGACATCACATTAAAAAAAAGTAGATATAACATGTACAAAATAGAATAAAGAAAAACTAACATTCAATCATCATAGTGAAAGTACATTCAATCATCATAATCAAGATCTTTAATAATCACAATTATTAATCACATTATTAAGATAAATGTTACCAATATTTCTAGAAGATAATAGAAAGAGCACTTCAAGATCCATCCAATCATTATCAACCATCATAACTAGGATACATTCAATCATCATAATTAAGATCGTCAAAATCATCATGCATTAGTAAGATAATTGTTACCAACATTTTAATAAAATAATCGAAAGATCACTTTTAAGATACATTCAATCTTTAGAATCAAGATCGTCAAATATTATCGTCATTAATCACATTTATGAGAAAAATGTTACGAACATTACAATAAAATAAAAGAAAAAGCACTTTCAAGATACATTCGATCGTTATAATCAAGATCTTCAAAATCATCATCATTAATCACATTAGAATTTGACTCTTTATTGTTATTACATCCAACCAAACTATTATCATCTTGACATAATTTGTCCTCAATGCAGTCTTCATCCTTTCCTATAACAGGATTGTCTAGTACTTTAGTTGCTTCTAATATATTGGGATCAACATCTTTCCAATGAAATGATGATATATTTTCATCTTCAATTTTGAGTGCTACATTATTCTGGTACAATTCAATATCTTGATCTACTTCATCACTATCTTAACCCATTTCACCATTTTCCCTTTCATAGATGTCAAAAATATTTTGGAGTTCAAACTTCTACACAACTTTCCAACTGTTGCCCAATATAGTGTCATTGAAATAGAACACTTACTTTACTTGACTTGTGAGCACAGATGAACATACTAAGATTAATTAACATTGATGCTAGTAATATTGTCATTCACTTTTTTTCATCCTTTTATAATTAATATTAAACCATTTTCACTTAAATAGAACAACCTTTCAATCCTTTAGTGTAATCTAACTCATTTGTTTAATAGATATTTACACCATAAAAGTCAATAAAGTCATCCGTATGTTGTCCCTCAACAACAATCCTATAATTTTGGCTTCTAAGGCGACTGTCACATTCTTTTCTGTGAAATCTAACTTCATTAACAATACAACATTTATATTTTTTTATCATACATATGAGGCTCACATACCGAAGCATATAATGATTCTATTGCTTTTAAAAATTTACAGTTATATAACCATATCATCTATAAAGAAAAATCACTAAAAGTTAATATTGCAATATTAACAACAATATTAATTTTTTATTTTTACACATATAACTTACTCAGATCCTAAACCATGATGCAAAGTTTATCTTATATCTTTCTTCAATATTAACTTTAATTTGCTTTTAATACCATTTTTGTGCTATCTAATTAAATTCTAAATTGAAGAAAAGAGAGGTTGAATATTAAATTATAATAGGATCTAATGTATGAGAAGTAATATACATACTCTATTACGAGTCAACTTCCTCACAATTGTTGAAAATATACCAAGCTCTAATTTCAGGTTCATATGTAGTTAACTCGATATACTTTCCTAATCCAAGTGGTCTTACTTTTTAGGAGAAAATTGACAAGCCACCATCTTAATCAAAATCAAAGTTACATTTTTCTCTATTAAATTAACGCCATGTAAATAAGTAGAATAAAATGTCAAACAATTATTTTACACATAAGTCTCTATAATAGATCCTTTAAGTCGAGCTCTATTACATAGAAACTATTAAAGGAGCCCAAAAACCTAAAAGAAGTATACAAGATTAGCATTTGCTACTAAATAATAGCAAAAGATAATAAATATGCAACTTAAAATAATTACCTTTCAATTGGGAATCCATATCAAAATTGAATCAGGTCATAAACTTTTACCTCGTGTGCAAGTGAATTGTTAAATACACCATAATATCAAAGAATGATGGCAAAAAAAACTACTTTAAGCTCACAAAGAATGAAAGAATTTTCTTTTTCCATTTATTCAAGTTGTTTTAACTTCAGTGTCTTACATCATAATTGCTTAAAAATTACCCAATTCTCCCAAAGTTTTTGACACATCCTTCGATAAGCACCTATATATTCTAACCAAAAGTAATCATTGTAGAAACACATGACAAACATAGCTCTTGAAGACCCAAACTTTTTCCTCATTTGCATTGATATAACAAATACCCATTAAAAATCGTAATTGATTTAAGATAATGATAAAAATTTTATTTCTCATTTTTGACATAATGTAACAAATAAGTGGAATCATGTATGACCCATCATCTATCCTTTTCAAATGCAAATCTTTTTTTATATTCATGTCTTCTATATCAAATCTAGCATTAATCATGTGTTTTGATTTGCCATCAATAACCATCAAAGTGATAAAAATATTTCCATAAATATTTTTTCAATATGCATAACATTAAGATTATGCCTTAATGACAAACCTTTCCAATAAGGGAAATCTAAAATTACGTTTCCTTTTTATTCCAATTGAGGTCAACAAAAGTTTGCTTTTAATTTCTATTACTTAGGTGTTAAGTAAGTATAAACTCTTGCAAATATGATAATTGATCTAGCACATCATCTCCTAACAAGTGTAAGGAGCTTCACTATATTCTACATTGTTTTTAAACAATTTGCTTCTCTGCTATCTATACGCATGTGTTAAGTAATGAGATGCTCCATATGATCTATTTTTCTTTGTAACCTTCTAGAATGAGTTTGATAGCTACACATAGGACATGCCATATATCCTTTAGTACTCCATCCAAATAAATTGTGACAGGCTGAAAAATCATTTATATTCCACAAAACAATCCCATGCATTTTCAAATTTTCACCTTTTATAACATCATAACTTTCTAAACTAACTTCCTAAAGATCTTTTAAATCATCAATTTATAGTTGCATATATACATCAATGTTTTTATCAAGAGCTGTTGGCCCTAAAAATAAGCCAAAAAAAAGAAAAAGGGTTCCTTCAAGCATTCCATACTAGTAATTGTATGGAACGAGAATTATCAGCCACAAACAATAAGAAGTACTCATATTACCAAATGGATTAAATCCATCAAAGGCTAACCCAAGTTGAACATTACAACAATTATTTGCAAATTGTGAAGACTTTCCATCAAATTCTTTCTATGTCTTTAAGTCTGATAGATGACCATGAAATTATGATTAATACGTTTTTGTTAATACCACCTCATATCTGTAGTTGTTTTCATTGATATAAACAACTTTTGTAGTTGTGCTTTAATAGCTAGAATGTATATAGTATATTTTTCGTTTTCATCATCCATTTTCCACCTTAATGTACTATAAACTGGATATTCTTCAAGTTCTTTAAACTCTTTCCAAAAGATAGCACAATCATACTTACAAGCATGTATTGATATATATCATAATCCTAGGTCCCAAAATTTTTTTCATTTTATAGTAAGATTTAGGCAATTTTTGACCAATTGGTGATGCATCTTTGAGCAAGTCAATCAACATGTCAAAATATTTTTTCTCCACTTATCATATATCTTTAAGTGCAACAAATTCATAACAAAAGATAGTTATGAGAAATTAAAGCACCTGGATATAATTCATCTTGAGCTTCTTTTAATAACTTCTCAAAATTATCTTGTGTAATTCTACCAAATGTATTAGACATAGTATTATCATCTATAGTCTCTATATAATTCCCCACATCCTCCAACATTTCTTAAATTCCATCATCTATGTCGGCATTGTTATCACCATCTTCTACATCAGTATTGCTATCACTATCATTACCTAGATCTAGATCAAAAACTTCTACAATTACTAGCTTCATAATGATAAATTCATTGAGTATAGAATTTATTTATGCCTTGGATTAGCAAGTAATTATGTATCACATCTTGAAATTGATTGTTAAAATTTAAGCAATTTATGTATAGACAATGAAATTCACATTCTGAATCCATTTTGTCTTTTACAAATTTTATGAACATGTTCACTTCTTCTACGTATTGACTGGACTCTTTTTAATGATTCATCCAACTTTTGTCTTCGTAACTACATAATTATAAGTCATTTACTAAATTAGTGAATACAATTTAAGTTGTAAATAATATAATGGTAAATCAAATTTGACCTACCAAGTTTTGTATTATACCAAATAATGCAATTTGTTGACTGATTGTAATAAATCCTCCAAGAGTAAATATTATGCACAACCAAACTATGATACAATATTTTTAAGAATGAAGTATGTTAAAATCGACAAAAACAAATTTGTATTAGTTATAGTATGTAAGGTACGTCAAGTTTATGAACAAAATGAGACATGAAAATGAACCAAATTCAAATAACACAAAAGGTACAAAAAAAAAGAAACAAGACAACAAATACTACATGAAAACAAAGAAGAATTAAAGCCTAAGAGACACAACTAAGTGTCTGTTTGGTTCAGCTTTTGGAGGGTGAATAAGCACTTTTTTCCACCTCAAAAGTTGTTTTTAAGAAAACTGAGTGTTTGGCTGTAAAATCCAAAAGCACTTTTTTCATAAAAATAGCTTTTTCAGAAGCTAAAATACAACTTTTTGAGAAGCTCAAATTTGGAGCTT
>JAOSBK010000005.1:13910811-13924613 GCA_027568895.1 Erythroxylum shatona | reverse complement strand
ATAACAACTATACAAAAATAACAGATATACAAATAGAAAATATTTAGCAGTAATTATCGAAATTTCATTCACTAACACTCTCCTCTTTCTTTGTAATTCTTTTAAGATAACATTTTGCGAGCTTTACTTTTAATTACTAAACTGATAATTGAAATACTAGTACCTATATGATTCATCAATTAAGGTGGTTAAATTTCACCTTTTCATGCCTACCCAATGAACTATTTTCAATGTCATGTATAAAACTAGTGGGATGAAAGATTGTACTTGATGACCGGGACTGACTATGCTAGTTGCGAGGCTATTTCGAAGAAAGAATCAACAAGTGGGATTCAGAGCAACTAGAGACACTAAATTGGTGAATGGACAATCTAGGGCAAATCCTCAAAGAAAACAAAGGCATGCAAAGAAAATCCCTATAGGATCAATAGGGTAGTTCATCGAGGGTCACGTTTGGGGGAGAAAAAGAAAACAATACAAAATAAAAAGCAATTTCAGGGGGCTTCATGTTTTATTTTTATTTTTCTCAAAAAGCCCTTTACCAATATTAAAAAAGAAACATACCCGAAGAAAAAGATGTTGTACAAAGGAAGATGGGCTGATGGAAGGATGATGGCGTACGAGAGGATGTTAGCGTAAGAAAGGATGAAAACTAGGGAGTATATTAGTGTAAGAGGGTTATGTTAGCGTAAGACACGAAACAACATCATTTAAACAATTTGCTTGCAGGGTAGATACGATTTCACATAGTTTGTACGTAATACATGGTTTAGCTACCCTTAATTAAAATATGTTATAGATAATATAAAAATATATCAATTCTTATATGACATTACTTTGAAGATTTTAAAACAAAGAATCATTTAATACAAATTTTTAATAAAAATTTTTATGGATATAAAAAATTATATTTTAAATGAATTTCTCATATAAGGATAATTCATTAGTAAATTTATTATTTAACAAGAACACATATATTTGTTTAATTATCTCTACACTTAATTTAATCTATAAGATCAATTAGAACTACTTTCTTTATAAGAAAAAATGTGACATGTTCCATTTTTTCTACGTACGTAGTAATAATGTCTAATCTGAAAAATAATAATTATTAAGAATAATTTTAAGGATAATATATAAATGAAATATGAATCTCATAATTTTATTTACAACTACATATATCTTTATCACATATAGATATAAGCAAAAGAACTAAATTGATTAGGCTTAAACCAAAACAAGATTCAAGCTAATTTGGTACACAATTTTAACTTTGGAGGGATTTCAACATGTTGGAATTTTTTCAATACTTCTAAAGCTGATATAGGATTAGTCGATTCCCATTGTGAGGGTATTAGTAGGATTGAAACACTTAGGAACCTATCTATTACTTTCAAGGGCTCCAGTTGAGGCCAACATTTATTAATTATTGCAGCTGGCTTTTAGTCTATATATAGGCCTCAGGCTTGATGAGTTAGAGTCATATTTGCATATGATTAGCTAAGTAAAATAGATATACATATAGAAGCCATAGACAATTCATAGTCAGCGGTCAGTATTGATCCTAGATTTCTTCAGTTTTATACATCAATGATAAGTTTGCTTTATATGACATCTTACTAAATAATGATTATTAGTTTGAACTTGTGAGGGTGTTCTGAAGAGCAACACGTAACGAGTCCAACTCGGTTGTATATAAGCACATTATGTCGTTGAGACAAGTAACTACTTCTTAACTATTAAAAGTAAAGATAAATTGATAATAATATAAACGTGAAAAATCAAGGCTAAAACCTTTAATTAAGTTGATCTAAGCACTCCGCCTGAGGAATGAGATCTGTTACTGATCGTGGAAAAGAAAGATCATGAGCTAAAAATAGGGTTTTCAGGCGCACGAAAATAGCTAAGCAAAGCAAACGTAATTGTATGTAAAATAATTAGTTAAAATAAAAACCGGCGGTTGCATGGCTTCACCTTCCATTTCGGATTTTGGATCCTTAATTATCTGAATTATGAAGATCTCGCCGGCACAATCTTACAGGCAACAAAAGGGGTTAAAATGTGTTTCATTGTCCGTATCAATATACATGTTAATAATCAAACATGTTTGGTCTGTGTAATTAACATGCAACCAGTCCATATACAGGGCAACCTACTCATATTAATCTCACATGTTTAATGATAACCACTAAAACTATTAGTCCCAAAACAGAAAATTAAAGAAAAACAGTTAAATCCAGAGGACAGATGTCCTTTCGGAAATTGAATTTACAAACGTAACTCAACTCACTTGCCAGAGATTGGCGCTGACGTCACCATGAAAACCTCACCTGCCCCGTGGATTTGGGCACTGTCATTTGTCACACAGCCACTTGTTGGCTGTTCTCTTCCCATGCATGCACGTGTTTGGTCTCTTCCCCAATTGCATGTAACCGTATAAACACATGACTTTATACTCTTTTCACATCGCAAACATAAATGAATGTTTTCTTTTCTAAGTTTTAAGGATATATAGTTAATTAAGGAAACAATTCCCTTAAAGAGAAGACTGCTTAATTAGTTGTTTGTTTGTTCTTACCAATTACAATTCCTTTGAGCGTGTTTCAGGTAGTGTCCGCTTGTGTGCCAATGACATTGGTGAAGGAAAGAAGACACCAACAAGCACTGCGGCTCTCCTTACCACCACCCATTCCGCCAGCCGACTTTCGCCACCGGCCCTCACACTGTCCTCCGGTGTTCCCTGCCACCACCAGTCCACGCTGTCCAGATATTGATGACCTCTCCGACCTTGAGAAATTGACTGTTCTCGGACATGGAAATGGTGGAACTGTCTATAAAGTACGTCACAAGAGAACGTCATCAATCTTTGCATTGAAAGTTCTCCGGTTCGACCGTAACGCCGTCACCCTCCGGAAACAGGCCGTTCGGGAGGCGGAGATACTTGAACGTGTTGATTCTCCTTACATTGTTCGGTGTCATGCAGTGTTCGACAGTGATGATGATCTTTGCTTTGCGATGGAGCACATGGAGAGAGGTTCGCTCCACGATATTTTGCTTCTACGTAAAGTGATGCCGGAGAACGTTATCTCTGCTGTGGCACGCGGCGTCCTTCTAGGACTTCAGTACCTGCACAGAATGCAGATAGTTCACGGCGACATAAAGCCCTCGAATCTATTGATCAATGCAAGAGGTGACGTGAAGATAGCAGATTTCGGGGTGAGCAGAGTTGTAGCGGGCAAGCATGATTCGTGCGATCGTTTCATGGGAACATGTGCGTACATGAGCCCTGAAAGGTTTGATCCTGAGAGGTGGGGTGGGGATCATAACGCCGATGGGTTCGCCGGTGACGTATGGTCACTTGGAGTGGTGGTTTTGGAGTGTCTGATGGGTCACTACCCGTTGATTGGAATGGGAGAGAAACCTGATTGGGCAGCGTTGGTGTGTGCAATATGCTTTGGAGAGACATTGGAAATGCCGGAAAATTCATCGTCAGAGTTTAGGAGTTTCGTGAGGAGGTGTTTGGAAAAGGATTGGAGAAACAGAGGAACTATAGATGAGTTACTTAATCACCCTTTTGTTGTCAGAAGCTGTTGTGGGTCTATGGAAGGGTTGGTTGATTTTGATTAAAAGTTCTTTGTTGCATGGATGATGATTCTGTTGATCAACATTTTCTAAGGAAAATTCAATCTATTATATTTTATTTTCATCATTCTTTGTCTCTTCTGATTCTTCTTTAGTTCTCAGTTCTCAGGTTTGTTGGTCAGTAGGGGTTGTTAAATTGGGAGGTCACTAATTCAGTGATTACTGAAGATAGAAAGTGAATTTTTGCTCCAAAGAGCAATATATTCATTTTTTCCCCCAGTGATAAAATCAGTTGATCGTTCCTTAGATGCTATTGCTTTTACCTTGTTCTTTTGTTTAATGTACATTTTCCCTTAAACTTTTAATAAAATTTCAGTTTAGTTATTTCGTATTTGTTGCATGTGTTAATTTAGTTCTCATCTTTACTTTGTTCTATTTCAATGTTAAAAGTTCATGTGAAGATCAATTCAACCCCATTTGTCAATGTTACATAAAGAGCTCCATTGTGTTTGCCGAATCTATAGTTAGCTTGACATTAAAAGCTTGTGTGGTTTATTACTTGATATCAAAGTCAATTGATTTTGCTTGTTCCTTTACTTGTCTTTAATGAGCTATTCACACATTAAAGAAATATGACTTGAAACTCGAAATAGGGAAAATTTTGTAGTGATGGCCCACACCCCTAGTTAAAATTTTAAAAAATGATAAAATGATGTTAAAATTTTTCCTAGTAAAAAAGCATTTTAGAAGGAAATTGATGATTTCAACTTAAATTTCAGATAAGCTGGATGAGAAACAAACTCTTCTTTTCTGTTAGAGCAACTATTCTTAAAGCATGCTTTTGACAATTCTAGACTGGCCAATTTTTTCCCATATAATTTAGATCTCAAATAGTATCTATATTTTAAGACTTTTTAATACACAGGATCTTTATGAAGAGATAAATGTAAAACGTACTTGTCTTTCTATACGACTGCTGCTTATATTATTCAAGACTCAAGCTTTTAGGAGAGAGAAAAACTTAGAAGGATGTCATAACATAGAAAACACTCTTCATCTTATTGATAGAACGTGTATCTACAAAGAAGAGAAGTCTTGCTTTTATAGACTAAGCAAGGAAGGACAAGATAAACAACTTTTAAATGAAGATACAAGCAATGCCACATGGTATAATAATGTTAACTAAAAAATAAAAGGACATAGTAAAAGTAAAAATTATTGGGAAACATTAGGTCCTCGTAACATTCCTAAGAGATCAAATGAAATCTTTCAACAACGTGGCGTAGAGAAAGATCGAGGTCTACTGTCATCATCAGAAGCAGACATATCATTATCCATCTTTTCCATTTATTTTATGAAATGGATAATTTCTGCATCAGTCTAAACTGGAGGCCAAGGATGTTAAGTATCTTAAAAATAGTTAGGATGTTTGGGCTCTTCATTGGTCTTTTAAGCAGTTGAGCTTTCTCTAATTTCAAAGTTTTTCTTAGGCTCAAAGCTAGGTGGATATGGCAATTCACCTGCTATAACACTAAATCCCATATGAGCAAATTGATCAAATGAAGTCAAATATCCATCAAATAGTGAAATAGGCTTTGGAACGGCAAAGTTACTAGGGTATGGACCTAGAAATGTACAAGTAGCTAGCTTTGTGAATTTAGGATGATGGTTCAAATGATTTAAAAAATGATATAGTATAGATCTCGCATTATGTTTTCTGTACGGTTGATGGTGTAGACATAACCATTATCAGTCAGGTTATAAAGACAATGGACTGTGAAGAAAGATTTATATTTTTGTTCAAACTAGGGGAATGCTTGATAGTTGATAGCAGTTAAGGATTTGTTCTAGTTGGATATGCCATTTAGCTAAAGGTTGGAACTATTCTAAGAATGACCATAAGAGAAAACTTTCATTAGCAGGATTTGAGAGATGTTTATAAATATACAAAGGAGATAAAGCAATTGGACAGGCATAGAGGGCAGACAAAGCCCAGGGATACCACATAGTTGGCTTAGGAAGAGTATCATAGTTATGGTAAAGGATACGATAGGGTGTTAACATACCAAAATTATATGGATAAGGAGAAATTTTGAGGATGGTGAGAATAAGATGAAGGTAGTAAAAAAGACTTTTGCAGAGGAGAAAAGCAATTTCATCTAATGTTTGTGGAGGATTTCTGGTCATTGGAGGGAAGGATTTTTTTTTATCCTACTATAAAGGGAAAAATACATAATTGAAAGGATTACAGAGATTGGATTTCTTCAAATGGGAGAGAGGAATTGAATTGGTTTTCTAGGTCTAAACAGAAAGTCAGTAAGCACGTTGTAATGACCTTTGATATGATATAATTAATAACGAGAGAACCAATTTTGTTGTCAAGTAATATCTTCTTGTTAGGTTCAAGAATCTTTGGAAAGGATATGTTATCCATTTCCACCATAAAATGGCATGGGATAAGGTGGAAATTAAATTTCTCATTAACTTTTTCACCGCCAAGATTTCCTTATAAATGGTATGGTAGGCTTTTTTAATTCCTTGAACTGGCCACTAACATGGTCATAATAATGTCATTTTCCATCAATCTCTTCAATTAAGATGACACCCTAATAATGGTTACTAGCATATATTTAAGGGATGTGTTGGCCTTTGTTAGGAATCTTTAAAGGGCGGATATTGATTCACTCATTTTAAGTATTGTACATCCTTGTTTTGATTTTCACTTTATAGTGGTGGATTCTTTCTCAAAAATTTAGATAAGGATCTTATATAATCAACCACGTGTGAGATGAAATCTCTAATACAATTAACAATTCCAAGTTTACTTTAAGTACTATACATCCTTGTTTCTATCTTTATTTTATAGTGATGGATTCTTTCTCAAAATTTTGGATAAGAAGAGTATAATCAGCCACTATGAGATGAAATCTCTAATATAATTAACAATTCCAAGGAATTGTTGGATTTGCTTTGTGTTAAGATTTTAATTAGGAAATTGTAATAACACACTAGTTATGTATGGGCTAAATTGATAAAATCCATCTGAAAGTTCATTCTAAAAAATTCTATTTAGGTTATTCCAATGTGGCCTTTCTTAGTTGAAAGCATATTCTCATATTGCTTTGCAAGATCCAAAAATGATTGAAGTAGTACCTTATGATTTTCATGGGCTTTAAGTATAATAGAATGTAATGTCGACCAAGGCACTAGTAAGGTTTATAATTCTTTGTTATAGCCCTTTGGAATAGTATTGGAGCAACCTTAACTCCAAATAAGATGACAGTCCATTGATATTGAGTATTAGCAATGCAAAAAGTTGTCTTGTACTTTCTTATGGATCGATTCCCAATTGCCAAAAACCTTCTTTTAAATCAAACTTTGAAAAGAGTTTTGTTTCCTTTAGAAATAAGACTTGATTGTTGTTCTTTCGTAACAGAAACTTATCATCTTGAATGAATGCATTAAGAGGTTTGTAAATAATTTCTAACTTCTTTTTTCCTCTCTTTTATGTAACTATCTTATTTATATAGAAAGCTTGACAAGCTCAATCTAAGTTTTTGGGCTTAATTAATCCTTGTTTAAATAAGATAGAAATAAATGTTGAAACCTTATGTCTATGGGAGACTTAAAGAATAAAATTCTCTAAAATCAAATAAAAATCCAAAATAATTACCTAGGCAGTAATTATTCTAAGGAAATGATAATTTAGATCCAAATAAGCCAATCTATCGCCAATAAATAATTTTATAAAATGTAAATTTTTTTAAGTTGATATAGGTCAAAAGATTGAATTTTAGCTCATTATTTAGCACAAGAAACTTGATTTTCCTTTGCCTACTGAACTTGTTTCCAAAGGTCAACTTCTTCCTTTTGTAGCAATAGTGACTTCCCCAGCTCCTTAATTGTCTGCTTGACCTTGTTTGGTTAGCCTAATCCTTTAAGGAGTCAAATTTTTTCTTTAACTATTGAATTCTTTCTAAGAGATTTTTACCTTTAGTTTCTTCTACTTCATAATCCTCTTAGCTTTATGTGAAAGGCTTAGTCTCTTAGAATAAAGAACTTAGTCATAACAGGACTTTTCGAAGGAAGAGATTATCTTTTCATTTTTTCTCAAAATTCCTTCAATAACAAACTATTGGGTCCAGAACTAATATAGGATAGCATGCCTAAAAAGGAAATGGGTTGAATTTCAATCAAGAGCTGGAGTTCCTACTACATTTTAAGCTTTAGCTCCTTAACTCCTGTTAGCTTCTTTGAATTAATTGTTGGCATAGTACCTGAAGGAGTGTCAAGTGAAATGTCTAATAAGATTAGATTAAAGACTTCTTCTAAGTTTACTTCTGATGTCCAAACATCTCTTACTTATAAGAAGTGGAAGAATTTGTCAGAATTTTAAAGGATTTCCCTAAGAATGAAAGGAATTCCTACTTTACCTCTAGCAAAATGACTTCAGTGATCTTTGGTTCAAGAGAACTTCCAGCTCTCCTATATTTTAGTTCATAGGAAAGGGCAGGAGATGGTACTTTTAATATTGGATCATCTATGAAAGAAAATTAAAGATATGTATTTATAAGAATAGAGTAAAATAAGTTAGGAAAAGTGAGGTACCATCACTTATGTCTTCCATAATATTTTGGGGGTGGAAGAAGTCTATTATATGGGGTTAGTTTCTTTAATAACATCTTTAGTGATCTCAGCTTCTTCTATGGGGACTAGTGTTTTGGCTTTCTTGGAGATCGACACAGATGAAGACTTCTCTTTCAACTTCCTTTTGATGATAAGATTTGCTGCCATAGTTTCTTCCTTTTAAGAAGTAGTCTTTCCCTTTTCTATACTTTCAACATATAGAATTTTGAAATTTAAAGCAGTAAAAGTCAGTGATAGAGATCAAAAGTATATGATTTCTAAAAGGCCAAGGCAAAGGGAAGTGTCTTTGAGGATGTCATAGTCCTAACGAGGAACCAATTGTTGATAGCTCTTCCACCACTAAAGATAGTAGACATATATCTCGATGACATTTGACACAACAATCTTATACTTCAAAATAAGATAATGCTCAAAGATTTCACATAGGAATTTATAATTTAGTTGGTTTTGAAGGTGCCTCCCACTGGGTAGTACAGAAGATGGATGATAAGAGGAATTCATTAGGAGAGACTTAGCATCAACACCAGAGATAAAATAGTTATACTTTAAAGCCTAAAGTTATAATAGAAGTGCCAGACTTCAAAGCCTAAAGTTTTAATAGAAGGGCCAGACTTTAAAGCCTTATCACCATCCACTATAAAAATTCTCATATTGGTGTAAGAGAAAAAGAGCTTTTAATAGATAGTTAAAAAAGAAAAGACAAAAGGTTTGAAAATTTCAAAAGGGTTAAGCAGTCAATTGACTTGGACCTCAGAGATGACAAAAAATTGAAGATATCTTTACCAGATTTACTACACAAGCTTATTGAAAGACAAAGGCTAAACAAATCTAGAAATATAGGGTTTATAGAAGGAAGGCTTTCTCTGTCTCTTTGCTCTAGAAAATAGGTGATGAATGAAATATTTATCTACACTATCAAAGTTATTACATCATTACAATATAAGATCTATTACAAACTAAGTGTTGTTCAGTACAATAATCCTAAGGACAAAGTTACAAGTTATAAAAGATTCTATCTGAGCTTCATGTTTGGTGTGAGCTTGCTTTGTGCATTCTTTGCTGTCATAATCTCTCTAATCCAGTTTAAAGTGATGTAAGCTAATTGATGATTTTCGATGGTCTCCCCTTTATAATCTATTTTCTCTCTCTATATATTTAATAGATTATTGAAGTGAAAGCAGTTTTGAGTAGCTTTATAATTTGTTTGAGTTCCTTAGCATTTTTGGTAACCCAAGCCAAGACTTTGTTCCATTCATATGGTTGACAATGCTCCATTAGAAGATACAATACTCCATTCCAAATAACTTTAGAGTACCTACATTGGAAAAAGAGATGACTCTTGCCTTCATCCTCTTCTTTGCATAAGATATATATAAGATCATAGGAATCAAACCACCTATCCTTAGTTTTGATACTATTTTTTATAATAAGTCAGCTGATCAAGGAAGCTTTTGGGTTTAAGGTTTGTTTCTCCAAGTTAGTTTTGTAAATTTTGTTGGAAAAGTCGTTAGTGAAATATCGATTGGTATTGACTTACCAAATGATTATATATTCTTTGTACAAATGATGAAGCTGAGGTAGATAATTTAATAATGAAGAGGAGCCTGCAAAGTTACAATGCCAAACTCCATGTTGTATAAGTGAATAAACTATAGCATCTAAAGGAACTTTGTTCCTTAATGTAGGAGATCATTTCTTATAATTACTAGACTGAGATCATTCTTGTTGCCATACCATAACCAAATTTTTACACCATTCCCCATTTTGTGCCTAATCCAAGGGTATAAGAGGTTTCTTAATTTCAAAATATATTAGAAGTACCAGGAGTGTTCCTTGTTTGTTTCCAGCTTCCAAGTGTTTTCTAGTTTTTTTTAGGTAAAATTCATTAATCCATTTAATGCATAATTCTCCTTTATCAATGTATAATCTCCAAATCCTTTTATTTAAAATGGATTTTTACATAAGAGAGATAGGGACAATTCCTAATCGGCCCCCCAAATTTCTTGGGATGGATATCTCCTCCCATTTAACCTTTACCCCTTTTGAATTTTTTGCCTTACTAGATTTTAAGAAAGCTTTGATAATGCTCTCAATCTCCTTGATGAATCTCTTAGGAAGAATTAAGTGAGTACTCTAATACACATGTAGATTGTTTAGGACAAAATTGATCAAAGTCCTAGCAATAAACGATAAAAACATATTTTGACAAGCATTGGTTCTTGCTTTGAATGACTCAATTAGGAGAATGCAGTCTCTAAATTTTGGCTTAGCTGTAGTAATAGGAATGCCAATATATCTATATGGTAAAGTTTGAATTTTGTAGTTAGATCTCCTGCTCAACTCAGATTGATTTCTCACAATAGAAGAAATGAACATATTAATATTGATAACATTGATCTTTAATGTAAAACAAGCTAAGAATAACTCTAGGATACCCAATACTATTTCAGTGGCTTGGAAGTCAGTACCATATAACAGCATAATGTCACCAACAAATATCAAATGTTTAATCCTTAACTGTTGGACCCCGAATGTTTCTGAAAAGATTAGAACTACTTAAATAAGAAATTCTGGTGAATAGCCACAAGTAAAAAACAAATAAATAAAAGTTCTTGAACCAAGAACTTATGTACAAGAGTAAAGTAAGGAATGAGATATGTGGATAGATTATGATTTGATATGGCCTTTTGGTAGATAAGAGGTTTTTGAAATAGAAGGAATTAAGGTGAAAGTTAGCAGAAAAACGAAAGCAATATTTTTGTAAGCAAAGCGATGGAGAATCGGAATATATATGTGTATGTTCTATCATTGGTGTTCATGATTAGTTATGGATTATAAATATTTCTTTATGGAGAACAATGATTTGAAATGAAGTCGAGAGGAAGAATCATGTTTAGGCATGAAAGTCGAAAATGCAGAAAAGTAACAAAGCGTGAATAGGCTGATTATGAATTTTGGGTTTTGATGATTTCTTTGACTAAACTAGTATATTTTCGAGTAGTATGAATTTATGGTGAATGAGTTGGTTGAAATGGAGTAGAAAAACTAGAAATAAAAGCTTGAAATGTTAGTTTTTGAAAATTTAAAGTCTGAAGTCTGAAAATTTTAGGAATGAATAGTAGTGGAGAGTTGGATTTTTGATCTAAAAGTTCTCTGAATTTTCTGGGTTGATTTAGAGAGATTTTGATAAGATTGTCTTCATGAAAGTTGTAATTTATCCTTCTAACTTTCCATTTATATAAAGTATGAAATTTTTGGACAATGGAGTTGGAAGATATGATCATTAGAAGTTGTGATGCTGTTTAGGATGAAACTTTCGGAATAGCCACATTGATTTGGAATTTTGACCCCTATAGAGGTAGAAATTGTTTTTAGGTTCTTCATAAAGAATGTAGATGATCTTTCCAGCTTTCCATCTATATGAAGTTTGTAAGTTTTGGACATCGTAGTGGGAAGTTATGATTCTTACAAGTGTGATGTTGCATAGGATATGTGTAGGTGATAGCTATGGAAATTTGTGTACTGACTTCAAGGATATTTCTGGGTTGATGTGAGCTGATTTAGGCAAAATAGCCTTCTTAAGAGTTGTAGAGAATCTCTCTAGCTTTCTAACAATATAAAGTTTGTAAATTTTGAATATCGGAGTTGAAAGATACAAGAATTACAAGTTATGAGGTTGCATCGTCTTAGTTTGACAGGGTATGCTTCATCTTAGTTTTGGTATCTAAGACGCATCGTCTTAGTTTTGCATCTTAGTTTGACTTCTATCGTCTTAGTTTGATACCTAAGACGCTTCGTCTTAGTTTTGCATCTCAGAATGACGTTAGCATCGTCTTAGTATGACGTCATCATCTCATGTACTGTTCATTCATCTTAGTTTGGTACCTAAGACGCTTCGTCTTAGTTTTGCGTCTCAAAATGACGTCAGCATCGTCTTAGTATGACATCATCGTCTCATGTACTATTCATTCGTCTTAGTTTGGTACCTAAGACGCTTCGTCTTTGTTTTACGTCTCAGAATGATGTCAGCATCATCTTAGTATGACGTCATTGTCTCAGTTACTGTTCGTTCGTCTTAGTTTGACTTTTTGAGTCTTAGTTTGACCGTCTCATTTTTGCTTCGTTTCAGAATGATGTCAGCATCGTCTCATTTTGGCCAGAACATCTTCTAGTTCAAATTTGATCATCTAGATGATAGAATTAGTCTTTAAAGTCTTCATAAGAGTTGTAGATCTTGAAATACTCTTTCTATTCATCTAAAGAACACCTTAATCCGAGTTTTGTACAGAAAGTTATACCCATTCGTCTTCGTATGACGTCAACTTCGTCTTAGTATGACGTCAGCATCGTCTTAGTTTGGCCAGAACATCTTCTAGTACAAATTTGATCCTCTAGATCAAATTTGATCCTCTAGATGATAGAATTGGTCTTTAAGGTCTTCATGGGAGTTGTAGATCTTGAAGTCCTCTTTCTATTCATCTAAAAAACATCTGAATCTGAATTTTTACAGAAAGTTTAACCCATTTTCCAATTCGTCTTAGGTTGACTTTCTGTTTCATCTTAGTTTGACCAAAACAAATTCTGATCCAAATTTGACCCTTTATATGATAGAATTGGTGTCCAAGGTATTCTTAAGAGTTGTAGCTCTTGAAGTCTTCTTTTCAACCATATAAATAACACCCTAATATGATATCTTTAGAGAAAGTTATGGTAATTTTCCCAACCTTGTATTGTCTGATGACGTCACTTCGTCTCAAAAAGTTGTCACATTTTCTGTTTGATTTTTGATCCTCCAAATCATTAAATTTGTCTTCAAATCTTCATTAGAGTTGTAGCTCTTGAAGTCTTCTTTTGAACCATCTAAGTAACACCTCAATCAGAAATTTCTATAGAAAGTTATGTTAAGTTTCCTAAGATAGGTTCGATATGATTGAGGACTAAGCCATGTTTGATTCTTTTGGCCATAACTTCTTCTATAGACACCCAAATGACTTGATTCTTGAACCATTGGATTCGTAAGACATTGTTCTATATATTTGACAAAAATCATAGCCATATTAAATGAAGTGAGAAATATTGAGTTGAAAACGTGAGACGGGTATAGTGAGTGTACTCTTAAATAGTATGAACTGGTGTTTTCTACTGAACATACTTCAGTATTTTGAGTATATCTAGATCTATAGAATTCCAAATGAGATGATTCTTGATTTGGGGTAAACTAGAGACATGGATATATAGATGGTATGAAGAAATTGGAATCCAATTCAGTCTCTAAGATGTTCAAATTTTAGATAGCATTTGTGCATAGTACTATTATGGAAAAGAGCAGTCTAAAAATGTTTGAAGTGTATCTTTTGAATCACTGAACCAAATTGAATGATTTTGGTGTCCTTAGAAACGTAAGACAATATAGAAGAGTCTTCTAGAATAAAGTTGCTATGTTAGAATGCTCAAGGGTGTTTTTGGCAAGACACTTAAGTGTAAAAGACATAAGGCATAAATGGAAGGGCAAATAGGACAATTCTAAATCATTAAGGGCATAACTGGAAGAAGAAGTGTTGTCTTGTCTATAA
>JAOSBK010000005.1:13885943-13904022 GCA_027568895.1 Erythroxylum shatona | reverse complement strand
ATACAAAATTAATTATCTTCTTCTTCTTATTATGATTATTATTATAAACATTAGTTAGGACAAAATAATTTAATAAAACATCTAAACATTAATAGAATTAATTACATAATAGGTTCAAATAGCTTCGACAACCAAGAAATTCTAATACATAATAATTTAAAAAAACATCTAAGCATTCATTGCTTTAATTACATTGAAGCCTTAAAATTTATTGAAAATGTCCTTAATAATAATTCCAAAAATGACCCCAAGAGTAATTAGTAAAAATGCTTGACTCTATGTCATTTTTAAGTTTTATTTAATTTATAATTATTATTAGTAATAAAATATTTGTTATTATTTTAAAAACTTTGAAGAAAAGGGGGGAAAGAGAGGTAGGAGAGAGGGAGGGAAATTTTGAAAATTTTATAATAAAGTCCCCCAATTTTTTAAAATTTTCAGTACCGGTTGGTACGGTCGAAATTGGCTGGTACCGACCGGTATTTAAATTCGGTACCAAAATTTAAAATCCGGTATCGAATTTAGGCCGGTACGGCCGGAACGGAACGGAATCCGTAACACTGCTTGAAAAAAGACAAAACTTAATAATAACCAATTTGTTTCAAAATTAAATCTTTAATAAATTTATCATCTTGATGAGATAACTAATATATTAAATTTACATATTTTGTCATTATTGTTTGTAGACATAAAATAGTACCCACACGACCTAAATTATTCTATGTTGAAGAAATGGTGGAAAATTCAAATCTTAACTTTATTAAATTTAGCGTCTATTCTAGATGAAATTGAAAAACCAGACTAGTCCCTAATCCCCTCCGCACGTGCCGCGACAGCCGGTGTGGTGGTTTTCCTTAGGCCTCCACCTTCGCCTTGTCGCTCTAATTAGAAGAAAGGAAACTCCTAGCCATGTCGGTGAGTATTCAAATTTCTCCACTCTCCCCCTCATCAATCTGCCAGTTTGTGGTTTACATTGAATCCATTGCTGATCGGAGCTCTACGATTCGCTACTTCGTTAGTTGTAGATCTGTTCTTGTTTCATTTTCACCCAATCTCCAGTGAATAATTTATCTTTGGTTTATTGATTTTGTTTGAGTTGTCCTGAATTAATTCATCTCCGGATTTAGGTTGACTCACGCTCTTTCATCATTTCTTCATTTTTTAAATCTTGTAAAACCGTATTTCAAAAGCAAAGATTGCTTTTTTGGATTGGTTATTAGGTCCACAGATACCAGATTCATGCTTTCATTTCCTTTTTTGCTCTCTTTACAAAGTAGGTCTCTACATGTGCATCTCAACTTGTATTATATTTTATACGGTTGGCGTTAATGGGCATCTCTTGACTACAATATAACTACCGGCTTTTCTACCGCTTCTCTGATTGTGCTTTAAGTAGTATAATTCAAGTACATTTTGATAATCTTGATATAGGCAGCTTACTTAAAGGGAAGGTTCTGATGATTATGACACAATTTCATTTGCTTTCATTTAAAAAAAAAAGTTTATTAACTTTTACTTTGAACTTGGCTCTTAAGGAGCTTGTGGAAAACTAGGAACTGAATTTATAACACCTAGATATAAATTTTGCTTTTCCATTTGGAAATTTCTGTGGATTTGGCTTTACCCGAGCCTCAATTCAGTTCAATGAATTTAGCAGTGAAGAAAGAGAAGGGTCGATCTGATGACCAACCTAACTGTTTATTTTGTGATTGAGATTTGAATTATAAAGATTTCCACTTATCAGAGCAGACTGAAATGAAGCTAAAAGAAAAGAGTTCGTCTTAGAGATTGAGGTACCCAAATTAGTTGCAAATATGCAAAACAAGTTTAGCTTTCAGGTTCACAGACCCATACTGAAATTTCAGTCTTAAAAAAGCTACATAAGATACTATTTCCAAGAGCATTAATGCTAACATTTGGATTCTTAGACGGTTGGTATCATTGTTAATTTGTATTGTCCTACTATACCTTTATTCCTGTTGCAGGTAAAAACAGTCAAAGTCAGTAACGTTTCCCTCGGAGCAAGTCAAAGAGACCTTAAGGAGTTCTTTTCTTTTTCTGGTGATATTGAATATGTTGAGGTTAAAAGGTATTGTCCTGTTGAGCTCTTAAATATATCATCTCCCCTTCTGTTATCGATATTGTTATACAATTCTTTTGCCATATTTACCCAGGGACAATGAGCAGTCTCAAACTGCATATGTTACCTTCAAAGATTCTCAAGGAGCAGCTACCGCTGTTCTTCTCTCAGTAAGTAATATCTTTGTCCATTTTGTATAGCTATGTACCCTGTTATTCTTTTCTTTGGTGTTGGTCTGCTTCATCATCTCATGATTGACCAGTTTGTTTTTCTCAGAAAGGAAATAGCCGTAGAATCATTCTACCTTTATTAATAGTGCTCTCACATGTCTACTTCAAAACTTATTAGAAACGTTGTATCATTCTTCTTTG
Organism: Erythroxylum shatona; assembly: GCA_027568895.1. Taxonomy (NCBI): domain Eukaryota; kingdom Viridiplantae; phylum Streptophyta; class Magnoliopsida; order Malpighiales; family Erythroxylaceae; genus Erythroxylum; species Erythroxylum shatona. Next base: position 13,901,571 of record JAOSBK010000005.1, on the reverse strand, counting down.
ATAGATTTTGAGCAATAGAGCCAACAAAAGTATTTGATGAATCACACAAGAATTCACCACGTTGACTCAAGGATTAGTTTTTCATCTTCTATTTATTACTCAGTGTTAAAATGAGGATGGTTATTAATATTCTTTTTGTGTACTGTCGGGTTGTCCTTGAGATCTGGGCATGCTTATTAGCACTACATTTTTACATCTTTGCTTCACTACTTATTAGAGAATTGCAAAGTGATCTATTACTTGTAGTTAATCACCAAAAAATTTAATCTTTCTAAATAAGTATTTTGACGCGTGTAATGATCACAGATTTTAGTTTTCAGGAAAATTAATCTTTCAAGTTAAGTATTTTGGCTAGCATTTATTGTTTAACTAGATAATTTTCCACAAGTGATCCTTGTCCTGGTCTCATGAATCAACACTGAGAGAAAGTATATGTATGTCGTGTGGATATGTTATTGCAAGAAACTTTTGTAGGGCATGTACTAAGTCTAAACAGATAAAGTTGACGCTATAAATAGATCTTGTTTTATGGCCACTTATTCATTCTCTATATGTTTGTGAAATTGTAAACTGGAGAGGGATAGTCATCAAAGTAATAATATTCTTGAAAATTTTGGAATTTTATAATTGGTTAATAATCAATGCCCTATATTGCAGTTTTTGGGTATTTATTTTTATGCAAATATGGTATTCAAGTTTCATTCACAATTTTATTTCATGTCAGGGAGCAACGATAGTTGACCTTACTGTCACTGTGACCCTGGATCCAGATTACCAGTTACCACCTGATGCTTTGACTCCACCTGTAAGAAAGTTGCAAGAATTTCTGTTGTTAAGCACTCTAGGATTTCACTGATTTCACGGTTTGCCGAAATCTCAGCAGGAAACTGTTAATAAAAACCTTGATGGCGCTGAATCTGCTTTGAGAAAGGCAGAGGACGTGGTGAGTAGTATGCTTGCAAAGGGCTTCATCTTAGGCAAAGATGCGGTTAATAAAGCCAAGACTTTTGATGAGAAGCATCAGTTGACGTCAACTGCCTCGGCTAAAGTGGCATCTCTTGATAAAAGAATAGGGTTCACTGAGAAGGTAAGCGCTGGAACGGCTGCAGTGAGTGACAAAGTACGGGAAGTGGATCAGAAATTTCAGGTAACAGAGAAAACCAAATCGGCATTTGCAGCCGCTGAGCAAAAAGTCAGTGATGCAGGATCTGCTATAATGAAGAACCGATATGTGTTCACCGGGGCTGCTTGGGTTGCGGATGCTTTCAGTAAAGTTGCAAAGGCCGCTGGGGAAGTAGGGCAGAAGGCGAAAGAAAAAGTGGGAGTGACTGAAGAGGAACAAAAGAGAAAAATGGTGGATGATTTTGCAAAGATTCACCTCTCGGAGTCACCAAAAGCATCTGCTGCATGTGAGCAGCCGGCTTCAAATCCTCCCCCTGCTCAGGGTTTGATCCTTTGATACGCAGCTGTAAATTATTTTAATCTGAACCTTTGCATTTCTCTTGATTTGTTTGCTGGAAGTCTAGCAGAATGGAGCAAGGATCTGTGTAGGACTGAATACCCCTCATATTTGGGGATTATCATTCCATGTAACTCGTGTTTCCTCAAAATCTTAAGGATGCAATACACCATACATTGACTTCAACAGGGTCTCATGAATTTTCGTTTTATGTGGCTTGTGATCGTTATTTCTACGCAAATAATTTTAGATTCATGTGGCCAGTTGCCCTTGCACCCCAAGAACCATGGCCACATCTTCCTTTGTTTACCTATTTTTGTTCTCTCAGCAAACGCCTTGGTAGGTCGCGCTTCTACCCGCACCACGCACTATCGTTTAGGTATGCTTTGCTTGGTTAATCAAAAGGTTAATGGATATCTTTAATCAATTTGGTTTCTACAGTTTTGTTGATATCATACTTAAGGTCTCAATTTGGTTTCTACAGTTTTATAAAGTTTAAATAAGTTTTTAATGTTGTTGATATCGTACTTAAAAGACTTAAGGTCTTAATTTAGCGTCATATAAATAATATGATTTGTTTACGATGAAAAATTAATCAGTTATAATTGAAACTGTACTATTTCAAGTTATTATATATTAAATTTTCAATTGCATAATCAAATTAACTTGTATTTACTTGATCTTTTTTTTTTTAATGTAACAAGAAATGAAATAGATTGGCTTCTAGAAATCATAACTTGGTCATGTTCTTGTGTTTGGATGGAATGGGTAAATGTTCCAACAACTACATGAATAATCTATTATCATTTGATTTGTGATGATCTCTTCGATTCCTACCTTTGGAAAAGAAAGCATAATCACTATTTTTATGTTTTGTTATTACTTTAAAATAGGCGCTAGAAAGAGGCATTCAACATCAACTCCCTCATCAGTCATGCCTTTGCATATCTACTTTAGAATTGTACAAACAAACTTCTTATTTAGATAATCAGAATTTGGTCCACCCACAGGGACCCACCCATCAAATGCGTCGATTAGGTTTGCTTGCTTTCCTTATGCTTATGCTCTCCAAGGGAAGGAACGGATACGAAAAAGGCAAAACATATTCCATCATCCAACATTTCCTGGTTAATGCTATCTTTTGGAAATTAGATGTTTTATACTTTTCTTTATTCCCTCTGCGTACGTTATCGCCTCCCCCTAACATTTGTCTCGTTGAGTGTTTGTGTCTCTTCCTTATTATTAGTGCTTGGCTTGGAATGGAACTTAAGGCTCAAACTCTCTCTTTCCATCCATGTTCAAATACTGTTTGTCTTTATTCTTACGCATACACGACAATTATAACGATAAGTACTTTTTAGCTAACTGATAAAGATTGGATAATCTATGAGCACAGAAAAACACAATTGGTATTTTGTTTGGATAATGTTTTTGATCTTCGGTAACGTGTTTCCCTCTTTGTTAGGTTGCGGCATGGCCAATTGTTGGGAGTGCAAGCCGTCATCGTCACAATCCCAAAAGCAACGCTGATTAAAACCAACCATCCACGCGGCCGTGACACATGTCATCATGGAATAGCACGTGATCGTGCGCATTTGTCTAGTGTCGAGAGTTATGCTGCTCTCACGAACCAGTTAGTCAAAAGCTAACCGACAGTTACATGACCCTACTTTCAGAGAGAGCAAGAATATAGAGCTTCAGCTGCAGAACCCTTTGGTGGAGTTAAAGAAAACTAAACAAGAATCTAGTCTGCGTTAGAAATTCATCTTTTCGAATTTTGTCAATCCCTCGGCCAGAAGCACCGTCACGAACATATTCCAATCCAAAACCTACTTTGGGCATGTTTGGATGGATTTTTAAAAGATTAAAAGAGCTTTTAAGAAAATTAGTGCTTGGCTGTGAAATATAAAAATATTTCTTTAATCGACATGATTATTTGACAGATAAAATACAGCTTTTTAATAAATTTAAATTTGAAGCTTATCAAAAAAATTACTTTTCAACTAAATTTTTTAGATTAAATAATGAGCTTACTTTTTATTTTTTTTGTCCTTATATTTTACGCATAATTTTTAAAATATCTATAAATTCATTTTCACATTCATTTTAAAATTTATATAATATTTTGACTTTTTATTTTAATATTTATTTTATATATTAGTTTTATTTATATTATAATCCATATATAATATTTGGGGAGATATATTTTCATTTTTGTTTTATATAGTTTAACATTATATAATAATTAATATATTATAATTTGCATATTATTTAATATACTTTAAATAATATTATATGCATAAATAATTTTCATTACAAAATAAAATGTAGTTCAAATTAAAAACATTTCTTTACTAAATATGACTTTTTTAGTAGTCAAAATACATATTTTTAAAAAGTTCAAATTTGGAACTTATCAAAAAATCACTTTTTCAGCTAAAATTTTTAGATCAATTAATAAGTTTATTTTTTAATCCCTTTTGTCCTTATATTTTACACATAATTTTTACAATACCTACAAATTCATCTTTACGTTTACTTTAAAATTTATATAATATTTTGACATTTTATATGCTTTAATATATATTTTATATATTAGTTTTACTTATATTATAATCCATATATAATATTTGAGGAGATATATTTTCATTTTTTCCCGTATGGTTTAATATTATATAATAATTAATATATTATATTTTGCATATTTTTAATATAATTTAATTAATATTTATATGTATAAATAATTTTTATTATAAAATAAAATATAGTTAAAATTAAAAATATTTTTTATTTTATATTATCAAATAGTCTATTATATAAAACTCTTTCGAAAAAACTCTTTTTAAATGATAGCCAAATAGATAACTAACTTCTTTAAAAAATATCTACAGGAAAGAAAAAAACTCTACAGATAACCAAACAGAGCCTTCGTTTCACAATCATTAATTGCATGAACCAACACCGTTCAAATTAGCATGAAAAGCTTCCATTCACACGCTTTATAACATCTGGCAACATCAATTGGAACTTGAAAGAGAATGACATATACATATAAACAAATAACTAATGGTGCGCTGGCTTAACTATGTCTTATTAATTGATACAAATAAATTGACAAGGCCGACGTGAGGAGAGAGAGCAAAAAAACCTACAATTGCTTTCCAGCTGGCTCCCTTTTGCACTAACGGTCCCTTGCTCCAGCTAGATTCCAATCATTGCTTGGCGCATGAACCAACTTCACATGACTAACGTGCGCCACTTGAAGACCGCACTGACGTTAGTCAGCGTTTAATATACTTCCATGCGCCCTCCTCCCTTACGTAAATAAATTCACATTCACATGAAATTGAATAGCACACACGTGCGGAGCAAAATTTAGCTGATATATAGAATCCCGCACGTGACAGCCATGGAAGGAGCCGACAATTAATTTAGAGGTCGCTTAGCTTATTAGATAGCCTAAAAATGGGCGACTTTGCGGTGAGAGGATCGCTTCTCTCTTATTTCTTTTAAATTCCTGAAGCTTCGCGTAGCCAGAACGTCCCCTCTTCGAAACTCATTCAATCGCTCCACTTCACTCATATCTATGAAATTGTTTAAAAAACACAAAACATAAATAAGGAAGCAAAGAATAGACAATCAGAATGAAAAAGAAAGCTACAAGTCTACAACATCATTAATTATACATACCTATATGCTTAGAGAATAATTTGAATCCGCTGAACTGTGACAAGTCTGCAGCAACAAGATCACAATCTTAAGGTTAACCTTAACTTTTTCTCTCTACAAATGTCAACATTTAGAATGTTATTTTACCAGATTGTGACGGAGTATGAGATACAAGATAGAGAACAAGGAAGCAGATGAAAGTGAGAAGCGGAATGAAGTGAATGAGCTTCTCCGGTTTCGGAGGCGACGATGGTAACGATAATGACGGCGACGGTAACGAAGATGAGGCTGAGAACCGGCGAGGCTTCGTGGCTTTGTCGTCGTCAGGTATGTCAGATGCGTCGTGTTTCGGGGTCGCTAATCCGGCGTGAAGCTTGGCGACAGGCGAGCCAAGAGACTGTCTCTGCATTGTTCTTCTAGAGTGTGGATACAGGGGTAGGTCTGATGAGGCGTATTATGGAGGGGTTTATTACTTTTTATAGGAGAGGGCCTTCTTCACTTCTTGTGTCGTGTGATAACAAAAGTTAAAACGGGTAAGTAAATCCTCCAAAATGAAAGAGTTTGTTGAGATGATTTTTTATAATCACAATTGCGTAGATAATATATTGACGATTTTAGACAAGGAGATGATTAGAAGTGATATAGTAATTACTAGCGAAATTAAGCATTTTGGTGTGTCGGTGGCGTTATCTCTTGTGATTATATGTCACATTCTGAGCTGGGTCCATGTACAGCTACTACTCAACAGTGCCAATAAATGGTTGGTCCCAAACTCCCAATCAAAATTCGTAGTTTAAAATGTTATAATGACCAAAAATAAAAAATTCTAATCAAGTCGTATTTATAGACTATTCTTTACTTAATGCTTAAGGAGACGCTTACTTGCTTGCAATTGATTACGTCCTCTCATGAACTGCACTGCTAATTTTACGTCTTTTTCTTTTCCACATGTATCTTATCTTTCATTCTAAACTGGATCAAATCTTTATTTATAATCTTCTTCTTTACCAAAAACACATCCTATCACCAAGTCAACGTCAAAATCCACCTGCCTTGTTAAATTGGACTAGCCCATGAATGGAAACTAGTCTTAACCTCAAATTATTAACCTAATTCCCTCGGCAATTAGCAATATCAGGAATTGCCCTTGTCTCCTTGGGGTTCTTTTACGTACGAATGCATATCTGAAGTTGAGTTTTCTTAGATATAAGCAATCTGCTACATCTCCAGTTGTTTCTGCTGTCTAGTAAAGTAATTGCAGGGCCAAGCAAACTTGTCAGAACTCAACCTGAAACCATATTTATGAATGGTTTGAAGTGTGAAATTCCATCTAATTTGAGAAGCTCTAATTTCAAGTCTCAAGATTTCCAAACTTTCAATTTCATAGAACAGTCATTTCTTTTCTTACCCGGCCAAAATTTTTAACAGAAAATAAAAATACAAACCTTTCTTCTAATTCACTCATTTTTAAAATGCCTTTATTATTTAAAATCATTTTATAATATTAACAATATTAATTTTTCTAAATTTTTATTAAATTATTTTAACAAAAGTCACCACTAAGATCATGCCAAAATAATGATGCAAACTCCGTATTATAATTATTAATCAATCACAAAACAACGATAAAAATTTATTAATAAACAAATATTTTGAATAAATTATATTTTAAATTCAATTCTTTATTACAATAGTTGCTATAAATATTAAATAAATTTTAAAAGTTTAATTTATTACAAAAATAACTCATGTTGTGACTTAGCTCGATCCTTTTTTCTGCTATTCATATATCATGTTTTTCGCATCGCTTCGAATAAGCATTTTAACTAACTTTTTAAGACAAAATGCTTCCTTTTTAAGGTTGCTGATGTTTATGTTGTGGGCTAACACGAGATTTGTATTAAATTCAACGGGCTTTTTTTACGGGCCTCTTTGCGATGCTTCTTCCAACCAATTCACAAATCCAAGATCCAATCAATCATAATAAAACATGCAATTAAGCAGAAAAATTTCGAAAACTCAAAAATCACACCCAGAAATAATTCACTAGCTTTGGGTTTTGGGTTGGGTGACGGGTCAGAGGCTTCGGGTGTAGATCTGGGCAAGCAACGACCTTCTCTCCTCCTTCAGACATTTAATGGTGATGATGAGGAGTGTTGAAGACGGTGACGTCTTTGGGAGACGCGAAGGAAGGAGCCGAGGGAGGATCTCTATCCCCTGATGTTGGCGTGGATCAGGGAGGATGAGGGAAGGAGCAGCATTGCTGGAGAGGGACCAGTCACCAATATAGTCAAAGATGAAGAGGATAATGAGAGAGAGTGAACGGCGGCGGTGGAGAGTGAAGAAGTGAGAGTCGGTGAGAGAGAGAGAAAAAAATGAAAAAGGTAAAAGAAGGTTCAGGAGAGTGGAGATGGAGAGTCGCTCATACAGAGACAGGGGGGTTGTTTAGAAAACGGCTGACACCGATGGTGGTGAGTGAAGAAGTGAGAGTCAGTGAGAGAGAGAGAAAAAAAGAGAAGGAAGGTAAAAGAAAGTTTGGGAGAGTGGAGAGGAGAGTTGCACAGACAGAGACGTGGGGGTGGGGGGTTCGTTTAGTTTTAGGGCAAGTTCAAAAAAATTGTAAATAGGTTCTTGTCATTTTCGAAATTTATGGTATTGGCCGATATGTCTCGGTATTTTAGATACCGACCATATTAATGGACGGTAAGAAAGGAACGAATACCGTTTTGTTTTCTAGCTGGTACTATTCGCTCCTTGGGTGAAGTAGCTGAAATACTTTTAAGTTGATGGGAAAAAAAAAAGGAAGATAGAAAAAAGGAAAAAAACAAAAAAACAAAAAGTTTACATTGAGTTTAATACGAGATAACTATATTTTTGAGTTTTTCTTTTTATTTTAAAATATTATAATTGTAATTATTTCATTATAATGTGTGAGTTAATATGTAAAAAATACCAATTTGTATGTTAATTAAAATAGAATTATTTTTAACAAATTACCAAGTTGAACATTTATTGGTATTTTTGATAGTTCTAATTAGTATTATAAAATAAGATAAAATTTAAAATATAATATATAATATATCTGTTTTATTAGTTTAAGCCCAAAGTTAAAGTTGGATCAATATGTATGTTAATCTAATTACTGGGATAAATCTGTTTTAATAAATTATCCCAATGCATAGAAATGTTAATTTAATTACTGGGATTGTGTGGATGAATAATTGCCCCATCACTAGTGCTAAAAGTCAAGAGACAAGGGTGCCTATTTATTATATCACAAGAGATTAGGCCTGGCCTGACCCAGCAGCGGACAGAACCCAAACCAATGCCACATATAACGGGCTTATACAAATTCGCCCACGCCTCAGAGGTAACCGTTCAAGTACGAGAAGTCAATGGCGACGATGGCCTCCAACCATCGGTGAGCTGAGCTCAGAACTAACATAAACATATACAGAGCGGGTCCGTACTAGTCTGGAATATACTGGCGGCCCCAAAACCAGAATACTTTTCTTGCTTGTCGCCAACGAAATGCCATTTCCTTCGCTTACCCTCACTATAAAGAGACACAGACCTTGTAAATCCTTTTGTTGTGACATTAAACCGAACACCTTATAAGCACGTATACGAGATTGTATTAGAAGTCAAGTCGAGGATGGTTCTATGGGAGGTCACGGTGGCTACGGCCTATTTCTTAGGTCTGAAGCGCACTTATAGACTCGCTTTGAAGCTCCAGCGCAGGATCGTCAGCCCAAAACACCCTAAGATCCAAAACTTCCTTCGCAGGTTTTCCCCTTTTCACCATATCATTTAGTTGTTACTTTTGATGGGTTTCCATAATCCATATCTGTTGTTCTTCCACAGATTTCAATTGTTCTAATTGAGGAATATAAAACAGCAATTTTAGATGTCATCCACATTTTCCTTATGTATCTGATTAGCGTGTGTAACAGTGATGGGATAAACTTAAACGGAAAGATTGGTTGTAATATTCAACAAGGGTAATTACATAAAGTCTTAATGTTTTTCTCAAAGCCCCTAACCATAATTGGAATTTTGTTAGATTGACCAAGCGTTTGATAAATTTATATGTGCTTGCCTAATAATTGGGGCTGAAATGGAAAAGTATCATGTACCTCTGCAGCAGACTTTAACATTGTATGAAATTTGTGATGGTCCCCTTTTAGTACTATATTTGATGTAGCCTTCAAATCTTTTGTGCTGTATTAACTAACTCGCGCACAAACTTGTTCTCCAACTTCACAGAAGAGAACAAGATCAGTTGGGTCAATATTGACAATATGTACTACTTTGCTTATGGTGCTTTTCACTATGACATGTACTATTTGCATTGCTGCCAAAGCTTCTGCATTGATATATCTGCAGAATAGAAAGGCAACTAAATTGACTATTATTGTCCAAGATACAGAATTAGCAATTAGCAATTAGTAATTCCTACTCACTGCTGGGCAACGACATGAATGGATGTTGAGTGGGTATGGAGTGACTGATGCCTTATTCCAGCAGTGTAATTTTTCTCTAAACTTGATTAGTGTGGTTATCATACAAGTATGATGTCAGTGGGTTTAGGTCTTCACCTGGACTTCATTGTAGCATTTCTAATTGAAAATTTTAGTATTATAGGTGATTAAATGTTATTGTTTTCTTTTTTACTGACATGGTTTTATCATTATGCCAGTGTTCTATCCCGGCATCGGAGCTTCATATGTCATGGTGCATAGATTTTCATCAATTGCTAATAGTACTTCTGTTACTTGTATTTAGTATTTGTGCCTTGTGGTGTTGCAGATTTGAAGAACTCTTATGGCCATAAAAAAGCTAAACACATCTTTTCCTTCTTACTTTTGTGTAGGCGAACCAGGGCCGTCTTTGATATTGCCCTTCAGGTTCACCATAATATACAAAAAAGAGATATAGAAGTTGGGCGGAATGTCGGGAACTGGATTCTGCGATGGCTGGACCGTATGAAACCTTCTGCTAATATACGGGGTACTTCATTGAATTCATCAAACAATGGTAGCTCAAATATGAACATGACAAAGCGGGTGATAGAGTCTTCCCATTTGAAAAATTCCGGGAGCATGCAGAGATCTGGGAACCAAGAATGTAAGAGGCACCTGTTTACCTCATCAAGAAATGTGTGGGGAAAGGCCCTCCCTACCATTTCAATTATACGACCAGCTGGCTCTGTTACTCAGTACAGGCACTTGAGCTTCTGGGGCCCTGAAATTTTGAGACCTGAGTATGAAGTTGGGGGAGTAAGTGGGTTCAATGGATTTATTCGGAAGGACATAATGCAATATCTTCTGCAAAACTGACTAGACAGACGGTTTCTGTTTGCATTTTACATGTGAATGCAAACAGTTGGATTTTGAGATCAAGTTTTCAAGAAATCAGTTTGAGAGTTGATATGCTCATGGTAGCATGCTGCCAACTTTTGAGCTGATATCCGGTTTTTTGATCCTGGTCCATGTGCATAATAAATGTCTTGTTTTGTATATTCTTCTCACTGGAAGAATATATTGTAAATAATGTTCATTTTCCTTTGTTTAATAAGAAAGGGAATGTCTAATATTTCATGATTGTTCCTATTTGTTGGGACTTGGGATTCAGCATGCTATTTTTCTGCTTCGTTTATTTCTATTTTCTTCCTTTTTTATTTTTTTGTTTTATTTAATTTATATCAGTATAATACTTGTCTAAAATCTCTTATTTTAAAGGACTTATAAAATATTATAACATATGTTTAAATTAAAAATCTAATACAGGATTTCATCAATTTAAAATTTATATTGCATATTTTTTAAAAGTTAAATGTATTTGATTAAATTTTAAAAAAAATAAATGTTAATGTCATAGTAACAATAAATTGTTGGAGCGAGAAAAGAAAGTGAAGGTCAGTCTCGCTGGGGAAGCCCAATTATTTAGTAAGGGGCCCATCAACGCCTGTTAAGTGCTAGGCCTAAGAACTCCATAGTAACGGCTCGCACAAAAAGAATCGGACAAACAAGAACTGCAGAAGAAAATTTTGAGAGTAAACAACTTCCATCCTCACTTCGCAAAAGGTACCAATTCTTTGTTTTCGATCTCTATGATTGGGGTTTGCTGTAATCATAGACTCAGAATCAGTTCCATATTTATTCTTAGGTCAAAGTTTGTAGGTGGTAAATTATCTTTGGAGTTTGATGTGAGGATGTGTTCCTTATTTTTATTCATTTCAGATTTGATTGACATGGTGAAATTTGATTTTGAGTTTTATGACGGTGTTTCTATTGCATACCATGTCGGATCTGGAACGAGTTAAATGTCGTTAATTTTCATGCCAATTTTCTGTTCAATGCAAAAATGGAAACCCTCATTCATGTTTTTGTCATGAAAAGGACAGTTGCATACTGTAGTTTCTGCTTAAGGAGTCCATGAATTCTGGCCGACCAGCAGTCGTTGCATTATGCAATATATTCTTGACCCTGCCTAGACATGATCTGTACTAGTTCTTGGACAAATTTCGAGCTTATAATCATAAAAATAATGCTCAAGTTATGACCTTGTTTCGTAGCTGTGTTATTTGTACAAGTTTTTAGTATAGTAATGGACTTGAATACATTTGATGGTGTGCCCTTAAATCAGGCAAGAACCATTGTTTATAACCATAAAATTGAAACAGAGGCTATATCCAGAATATTTTTGGAATATGTAGAGTCTATCAGTATACTTTCCTACTCATCAAGTCCCCCTTTTTAGTTTTCCATGGAATCTGTAAATTTGTGTTTGAGTTTGTTCCTCATCCCGCCATGGTCTCTTCTATTTCTTTTCACCTTTTTCTTTTTTCTATTTTTGACTTGCATCTCATGTGTTTACTTTGTGCATATGAAGTTCCTCCTTTTGATTTTATGCGAGGAAATATTTTGGTAGTTATTGATCTATTGCCTTTATAACTGCCAGACAAGAGGCATGGAATTAGCAGACAGAGCTGTAGGATTTGTTTTATCGTTTATCAGCTTATCCATTTTCACCTATTACACTTTTTGGGTGATCATCCTGGTTAGTATCTTTCCCTCAGACTGAATTCATGTATGCAATTAACTTTCTTCTTATATCTTTTATATTGTGGTAATTTTCAGCCTTTCGTAGACACTGATCACTTCATCCATCAGTTCTTTTTGCCACAAGAATATGCGATATTCATACCTGTATTTGCTGGTGTGGCACTACTCTGCTTCCTGTGCATGTTTATTGGATATGTAATGCTTAAATCCAAGAAGAAGAAGGCGTAATCTATAATAGCTTTCCATCTCCATACATTTCACACACGGTTATATCAATTTATTGAAAATTTTATTGTTTTTATTTTGGTTCTGTGTCATCTATGTCAGTGGTTCTGTACCTTTTAAAACTTGATTTTGGTATAAGAATCTTGTAAATGATATTAGATTCTAACCAAATATGTCTTAATTAGTTCTTATTTCTTTGTTTATATTTCACTCATTTCCCCACGCTTCTCTAATATAGTTGCAGAACATTAACTTCCCTTCAACCTTGGATCATTTAATATTTGCAGCTTGAATTTATTGTACAATAGAAAAGAGATGTAGGCAACAAACTAAAATTGAGCTGAACAAGATTCTGCAAATTTGACATGGTTTAACAATATATGCATATGTATGCAAGAGTTTCTTGGGATCTTTGTTATAATGGAAAGCAATCATATCGGTTTACAAAATCATTGCTCCCAGTCTTTTAGAATTCTCATGCGTTGAAATAAACAAGATACCTTATTATACTGTTAGCTACAGTTACATGAGCAAAGCCATTTCCCTCATTCTAGTCTAGAACTGATATTGGACAAAGTACTTGTTAGTTAAATTGTGTGCTTATTGTCCAATTTTCATGGTTTTGGTGGATGCAAAGGAAATTGTCATCAACTTCCCGCTATTGATCTTTAGTAAACGCTTGTCATCATTGTGGTTGAGTTTCTGTCAGGCCTTTTTGCCCCATTTAGCTATGTACTCTTTATCAATCCATCTTTTCGGCTGTGACAAACAAGTCACTCAACTAACGATATTCGGTCTAGAAAACAATTGTCCTGAAAACTTTTGTGTATGAATGACACAAATTATAGCTACTAAGTGCATAAATCTTTCTGATATCAATACTTCACAATGCTACCACCCAAGCTGTGATAGATATGGTATAATCGAGTCCTTGGAGCACATTCTTATGAATTTTACGTACGAAATGAACCCAAGAGAGTTCCATGATGAACTGATGGTTGTATGTCATATCTTTACCGTTTTACTTGAACAGTTTCCTTTGTGGGATGAGAACATTGCCTAATTGGAGCCTAACCTTGGTTGGATATTCGCAACATGTCGGTAGAAGATAAGCTATTTAACTTCTTATCGGGACTTCATTCTTGGGAAAAAATTGAACTACGAAGGCAAGGTGTTCAAGAACTCTCAAGTGCCATTGTAGCTGCTGATTGGTTGGTGGATTTACGATTGAATAAAGACAAGAAAAAAGTTTCCAGCGGTTATGGGAATGGAAAAGCTATTGGAGAAAATTTCGTGGGCAAAATGAGAAAAGGTAAAAATGTTCAAACCACTCAAAATTCTGCTTAACGAAATGTTACTTGTTTATAATGCAGCGGATCGTAATATGCAAGAGAATGTCTGAGGAAAACGAAGTTGAACGCATTGCTGGCCAAGGAGGAGAACAATAGTGAAGTAGCAATTATCAATCCATTGGTGATGGAAAAGACATCTAGAAGTGGGACTTCTAGGACCTTTGATGAGTAAATATGATGACTGTATATCAAAGGGAGTCGAGAGGGGCTCGTATAAGCTTCATTCGGTGGTGATAAGGGGCTACAAACAGATTTGTAGTCCCATCTTTGATTTTTTCATCAGTAGCAAGAGGTTTACTGTCTATTGAAGTTTACAAATTGGTAGCAGGGGCTGCCACCACAAAATCTTGACTAAATGGCATGCAAGGGTGTGTCATTTGGGTACATATTTACCGAACATGTTTTGATAGACTTTTGTAGGACAAAAGGTGTTGAATAGGCCAGCTTTGGGACCAAGTAGTCATGGCTAAACATGTTGGACAGATTTCTTTTAACGGGGGAGGTTTGTAAGACCTGTTTTTGGTGCTTGATAAATATCAATATTGCACAACTTTGGTAACATGATGGTGGCGTGTTTTGGCAAGTTGTAATGTCCCTTTGAGTCGCAAACCATATATTATGTAGGCTGAAATTATTTAAGGGACGTTGGAAAAGGGAATTGCGTTAGTGGGCAGCCTTGAGCTCTGATTGGCTACCTGGAAATGTGTTTGGTGCTACAACTCAGCATGGTGTGTGGGATTTAATTGCACGGCTTCAACATACATGGACACTACTGAAGTATTATGTCGTTTAATTATTGGACAGTTTCATTTAAACTGTCTAAACCACTTGTAATTATCTCAACTGTTTAGTGTCTTCTCTGATAAGTAGTTAACGCTTGGAGGATATAATAAATAGGTTCTAAACCCGCCAGACCTGTGGGCGTGTTATGTCTTCATCTTTTCCACAAAAGAAAGTCCTTTGTGATTGTTTCGAACTAGAGACGACATTTGAAGATGCTAAAGTCTATAATCTTGGAAAGATGAGAACTGCACTAAATCTTTCGTAACGGTAAGTAAATTAGTTGTGAAATTCATATCGCCAGTGTCATAGTAAAAAGGTAATTAAACTATTTTCAATTTAAATCTAACAATAATTTTAATTAGGATATAAAGGTAATAGAAAGTTCAAAATTAATTAATAGTAAACTAGGTGTAAAATTCACATCTCTTTTATAATACCTTTAATGTGAAAAATCATAATCTTCTCTCTGATTTTGATGTCCTTATCAGGTTTAAATTCACAATTTAAGATCCCTTTCTTTTTTTATTTAACGTAAAATTGGACTAAAAGTTTGAAGGAGTCACTTGTTACTAACGCCCGTAACATTAGCACTACTCCTCCATCGTATTAGTAGATGTTTATTTTGATATTATTTGTAAACTCCCAAGTCCAACCATAACTCTTAATTTGGTCATAAAAGAACCACATGTTTAAAAACAATTGATTAGGAGGTGAAAAATAACTCATTTCCTTTTTGATACGCCATTTTATATTCATCTCCTATATAAGATGTCACATACGACCATAATATATGCTTAATTTTTTTCTCTTAGTTGTTGACTTTTGCCTCCTTTTAATAAGTTATATAGGATTTAAAAGTTTAGGAAGGTGTAGAGTGAATTTTGGGATGGAAATATAAAAATTTGGAAGGAAGTGTCATGTTTCATTATGACATCGATTTACTGAAGGTGGCATCGTTTTTTTCCAAAAGGAGCTAGTTGATCAGTGGTCATGACTAATGTTTTAAAAACCGGACCGGACATCGAACCGGTCGAAGGAAAAGTTTAAGGTTTAGAGGTTCAACCGGTAGTGAA